>JARGYV010087940.1:0-11196 GCA_029532675.1 Ornithodoros moubata
CGACTACAAGAGGGCTGAACTTGAACCTGCTTGACCCGCGATTCTTTAAACCCATCTTCAATGATCCCAGCTCGTTTTCTTTCTTTTTTTTTTTTTAGGTTTCACTTCAGGCTATTGGTATTATTGTGACGGTCTTGTCAAACGTATCAAAAGTTGAAGAGAAAGAAAAAACGTCCTCGACTTGATTCAATGGTGTAATTAACAGAAATTGATGATGTCCGCGTGTATGATTCATTCTTAGCAAACGTTTAGTGTTGCAGACGCAACCTAACATGAATATATAATGTATGAGAGAAAAGTACAGCCCGACACCCACTGTGTGAGGTATGATTTTAGTTGTGGTACAATATGTTCGGTGGAGGAAATAGCGGCGCAGTGTTTCAGGTTCTCAACGTTTATCTCGTCATTTTAATTGAATACACGATTTACTCAGTGCTGTTATGATGTTTAAATCATTGAGCCTACAAGCTGTAATAGAGTTTTCCTGTTTTCTTTTACTTATTGCGTCGCGACTTTTGCTTACCAGATATGTTTGAGAGCTAGAAGCAGTCAGATATGGACAACAATCTAACGTGACGATTTTAGTTGATCAAATTTTCTTCAGATACGGATATGACTGCAGCCCCGAAACGCTTGGTCATGAGCTTTACGCAGTACAGACAGTGCGGTCCAGTCATTGTCCTGCAAAGATATCTTGCACTATTATGCGCTCATCCCTTGATAACAACCTGAAGCTGCCGCTAACAATCCGTGGCTTTTCGTATTTCGATTTTATGTTGAGTTTATGATAACTGAGTTCTCTGGGAAACAGAAATAATGTTAATGGAAAAATGTTTCCGGATTATTATTATTATTATTACTATTCATATTATTATTGTTATCATTCGATTTGATCAAGGAACAAACGATCGGAACAAAAATAGCAATGAGCTCTAAGCTGAATGATTTCATGAGCTCTATGAGCTCCCAAAGTAGTCCACGCGCAATTAAACCTGCTGACCCTGTGTACGCCGGCATCTCACCAGCACTCTCAAGCACAGCTGTTCGTTGCAGGGATGCCATGAGCTAAGTACTTCTTAAACACTGAGAGGTCTACTGTCCAGTGTCGCTAACTCAGGCTGAACTTGACGGTGCTAAGTACTAATATCGTCACGAAATCAGTTTTTGTATGTGTACATTTGCCGCACTCTTGTCAATAGTAAAGCATGAGAAGAGAGGAGGAACTGCACAAACGCTTCCTGGGGTTTGTTCGTTTACAATTTGCTTAGGGAAATAGACGGCTGATACATCAACAGAGTAGGTTGGAACTCCGGGATTCCGGCAACTCTAGGCCTCACGCACTGATATCGGTGCAGCATTTCAGTGAAGTCGGCCCATGACGCAGATCACAAATAAAATGCCAGGCTGTAGTGAATCTACTCCTTAAAAACAGAAACAACAACTAATGGGAAGGACGAAGAGATGTTCAGCAAGTGAGTAATCAATATATAGTGCCCTTCAAGAATGACTTGGGGGTTTTAGCCATATTGCCTTGTTCAGTATAAAGCCTTATCATCAAACTTGGTTCGTTACGTGTACACAAGGGATCAGCCGTCCTGACCGTCAGTGTAAGCCTGTTTATACAACGCGTCGCCAATAAAATTATAAATTTCCGTTCTTAAGTGAACAATCATGTTGTATGCGAACGATTAGATATAAGTAACGTTGCATGTTTTGTGGTAACCGTAAGACTGGTTTCCATAGCAACGGACCATCTAATTCAAATTGGGGCCATCAACGCACAGTGTTCAGTTGGGTGGTGGTTGGACAGTTAAGGTCACGTTCTAGGAATCCGTTGCGCAGCGATTGCTCAAGAAACTGTATCGGCAGAGAGGGAGACGTTCACTCTTGCTGGTTTGCATATTGCGTCTAACCTCTGCCTTTTTCAGTTGCTTTACGTAGTGCTCGAAACATATAGTTTAAGTATGGCGCGACGAGTATTCCAGTACGAGAATGTCACTCTTCGCGTCACGGGACACCACGTGAGTACGACTTTCTGTACGGCGCCATCTTTGGAGTGACAGAAAGAGGTTACTGTCATCCTGTCTTCTTTTCGAAGATGTACCCAATGTCTGGCATACACACAGCAGAAAACGGAACCATAACATTTACGGGCATTTCTGGTTACATGTTTAACCTGCTCAAGCAAGCTCTCCGCTTCAAGTAAGTACAAAACTGAATTTAAACCAAGCCCAAAAAATTACTTCATCAATTTTAAGAACTAGAGCGACAAATTGCTATGAATCCTGCCGTCTGCAAAAATAAAAATATACAAAAATTACGAGCACACGTTAACTGATTGAAATCAATTAAATAAAATTTCCTTAAAAGACAGGAAAGAAAGAAAATTATTTGTTCGTTCACAACACATTGAATGCATGGCGTCTTGATTACCGAGTGATGTGCCTACCGATGTCAGGTATTGAAAACTGTGGGATGGGTCAGTCCAGGATGTCAGGTATGTTGCTCGTGAATGGGCTGCGGCCAAAGCCACCCTCGTGGAAGGAATAGGAGGCAAACAAGGGAGCGAGATCATTGGCCATGTGGAATCGCAAAGCGCATCGCATTCCTTCAACCTTTTCCCCCTGTCTTGTATTGAAAACTGTAAGATGGGTCAGCCCAAGAGGGTTAACCACAACGGTTTTAAAAATATAGGCCTGAGGGTTCCTTGACGGCTAAGGTACACCACAGCACACAATGACCCGGCCACTGCTTGCACAAGAACAGATGCTTCACTTGTTTTCTCCCTCTCTTCCAAAAACTCATGTAGGCGCTTTGGCACAGTAAAAGCATTACATAAGAGGAAGCATGCAAGCAGTAGCTCCGCATCTTCTTCTTCTTCTGACTTCTCGTTTTTGGCCATAGGCAGGACGGCGTTTGGCCACGGCTTGGCATGGAAATGGGAGAATTAGAAACGGGCTGTTGCCATTATGAAGAGTGCTTTCGATATCTCTTTCACAGTGGCCTAAATGTGCTCTTACAAACGAGATAATATATGCGAGAGTGAAGGGGATCCTGAAGGGGAACGACTCTGTATTGATGTTTTTTTTTTTTTTTCGCGAATTTCGTGACTTCAGGCACGTGATCAAGCTCCCACCAGAGTACAACTGGGGAGGCCGTAAGGCGGACGGTACTTGGGGAGGTCAGTTTGGAATGGTCGTGAGAAACGTAAGAGAGCACTAGGATTTTTGTTTTCTAAAAAGATTTCGCAAATGTAGATTATTCGTGGTGAATTCTTGAAGGAATGTGACATCCTGGTGGGTCCCGTAACCCCGACGGAAGACCGGGTATCTGCCCTTCAGCCTCTGCCTCAGTATTTCTATGCGGACGCTAGCCACTGTGGAGGCGTCATGGAAAAATTTGTGACCAACGTGTTCGGCTACATCAACGCCTTTGAGAGAGAGGCAAGTGGGCTGCTAGAACTGGAACATCAGCAGCGTTTGTGTATTATCATTAAGTTATTCAGAGAAGAAAATAACCAGAATTTCGGCAAGAACACGCCCTGCTCTGTTCGCTAGCTCTGTTCGCATGCATGCCTGCCATGCGGGGCCCTTACGTTATTGTATGGCCAGTTTTCGTCTCCAGGGGCGCGCCGTCAGTTCTGCAACAACTCCCATTCTTCAAGCTCACTGATTGTCATTATCAATAACTATCACTCGTTGTCGGTCTAATTCTTCCTAGATAAAAACGATGACCACACCAGGAGACATTGTGCAATACTTTGGGCAGAGTTCTCTGCTCATTTGTTGGTATACATAGTTCATAGCCATGTGCATGTCTCGCTCCAGAGACATGTGCAAGCCAGAAATTCCCGCGCAGGCGCAGTCAAACTGGTGTGAAGACCATTTTAATGCTCGACTTGTGCCCTTTAGGTCTGGCTCGGGGTGTTCATTGCCATACTTTTCCTCGCCGTCCTGGTGGCGATAGTCGACAACAAGTTCCGCTGTCCAGGACTCGGAAAGTCCTATTATTACGCCCTTTTGGAGCTTTTCTCGATATTTCTGATGGAAGGTGAGCCAAAGTAAAGTACGGCGAATTTCTGCGGCGTAGGATTATTAGCCCTTTCAGACATTTTGGGCTTATTCTTTCAGTGGGCCCCTTAGTCGTCATATAGCTACTCTGACGAGCTTTACATTGCTGTAGGAGTTCACAACTTTGTAATGACTAATCTATTCTACACGTGAATTGGCGCGGTAGCTACACTGTCACTACGACCCATATTAACATCAGCATAAGTGCAACAGATCATCTATTTCTCTATAGGCAACGTTATTCAATACCAGCAAAAGGTGGTCAGCCCAAAGCCACTCGAAACACCCAATAGGAAAACAAGATGCGTGCTTTGTGGAATTTAGACGACTCAGTACTCATAGCAGTTAGCTGTGAGTACTTGTACGTCAGTACTGACTTAGGCTAGTCCTGGACATTCCATGCAGGCGCGCACACACAAGGCCCCCCTTCCCCTTAAAAAAAAAAAAGAAAAAGAAAAACTTCCTTAATCAAAGCGATGCCGTTGCAGCATCTCCACGAACCGCTATTGTCCGGAGCCCTACAAGGAGATGCCTGATTGGCATTTGGTGGTTGACTGCGTTTGTCATGGGATCTGCATTCACGGGCCACATGAAAGCCAGTCTCACACAGAGGGACGAAGCGCCGCGACTCGACAGTACCGCAGACGTAGTTGCCAGACCTGACGTAGTTCCGGTCATCATACGGGGAACCACGTACGAGGAGGTATTCAAAGTAAGTAATCATGAACGGATGAAACTGCGTTGATGCAGGCGCGCTGGTGCGGAACAAACTCCATATAGCTGTCTGTTTCATCGTTATCAGTGAGGTTTTGAGCTTTAAGTGAAGCATTATATCCTGGACCTATGGCGTAGGCCGGTGTTTGAAACTGTCTACGGTGACTGTCTGGAACTGTCTGATTTCTGACGTCATGTGACCACGAAACGAAGGGCTAAGAGAAGGTAGGACATAGGCCTTGTTTAGTCCAGTTTCCAGTGCTCCGTCGTCGATCCATGCACCTCTTGAGACAGCCGATGTCACCTGCCTTGAGAGTATAAGCAGTATAAACATTGGTTGCCCCTTCCTCCAGCACTGTTGACGGCTGTTATAAGCCGGTACAAGCCAGTCGAATTCAATTGCAGAACTCGCTTGATCCAATCCAACAGAAGCTGTGGGCCCGAGTCCAGCGCATGCGCAGTATACTTCCGGTCCGACAAGTCTTCAGTCGCGAAATATTTGACGACGTCCTCGCCGGCAAAAAGGTAGAACCCCGAGCGCCCCAATTATTATTTAGGCTACTAACAAATTATTTTTCAGGTCGTATACCTGGAACCTACGCTATTTTTTCACGCAGTGTCTACCCTGTACAAAAAAATTCCCCGAGGAGAATTTTACTTGCCACGGGAGAAAGTGGACCTTTATACGATGGGGATGTTTGTGAACAGGGGCCTGGATCCGGACCTCCGAAAAGCGCTGCACGTCAGGTCAGGTAGTCCTAGTTCTTCCCCACGACATATTTAACAGAAACTAACCCCCACTTAGATCAGGTAAAATAAATAAAAATAAAGGAAAGAAATTACAGGTGGAAGCTTTCACTAGGCGATGATGTGCACTGCTGTCCGTTGAATGTACTACATCGGCAAGACAGGGGTAAAAGCAAGAAATATCAATAACGAAATCTTGGTGCTCTGATGTTATGTGGGCCATGCAATACTCGTTCCAGAAGGCGGGCAACGTCATCATCACTGTCAGTAACCACATAAAAATAATAGGCAACAGCAGGCATGCTGTACAGCCAACATATGCCATTATAATAGTCGACGAAAAGAAGACTACTGGAAATATTGGAAATGTCAAGGAAAATACTAGACACAGCCAAAATGTTTGTGAGCCAGAGTCATAGTCAATAGCCAGTAGAAGCCGGTTTACGCAGCAGGTGACGCCAAACAGCAGCAATAGTGGGATAAAAACGTGTCTTTAGAAAGTAGTGGAATGGACCGGTAACGCAAACTTGAAATTTAAAAGCTTGTTTAAAAGCTTCTTTAGGCGTAGCCACCTTGCTTTTTGCTGTGAGCTGTAGGCCAGCATGTATGTCACATGCCTTGCTTATTCCCATGTAGATCCCGTTGGATCGTAGAGTCCGGCTTGCCAGAAAAATTCCGGTTGGACATCATCGAAAAGACCCGTCCACGAAGCACGGCCGATGGACGCTTTCTACAGATTAGCATCAACGACATGTCCGGCCTGTTTTACCTGCACATGGCCGGTATTGCCGTCGCCGCTGCTACCTTAATTGCAGAGCGCATCTTCTATATCTCAGGAAGGTGCTGCCGTCGCAGTTACTGCTTTGCGCGACGTGTCGGTACAGGGAGGGGACGCAAAGATTTATCTTAGTTCTTACATCAAACATTCCACTATAGCGCATCAAACATTCCACTATAGCGAGGGTTCTTGGCTGTCATATGCAACTGACGCTAGTGTCACAAAGACTCCACCTGCCACTTTCATTAGTTACATTACAAGTTATCACATCGGACACCAGGGGATGTGCTGGCCATGAACATTGTGAAAATATCTCGCACGTTCTGCAAAAGTACTTGTACCACGACAGCAACAAAACTGTGCAGAATCTCAGCTGCCTAAGAATCGCGACGAACTCTTATGTCGTCGAACAATTTTCTAATAAACTCAGTTCCAAACCAAATTTACCAAGTGAGAAAGGAACAGGAGAGCAAAGCAAGCTCAGTATACCACGTTTTCGCCGAAAATGACCTGGTTGGATAATTTCGACCTTTCTTTTGGGTTTGTTCGCATAGGATACTGGTCAAGCGTCTCCAAGAGGCTCCGTGCAGCGATCTGTTGCTTATCTGCATGCTCACTTTTTAAATAAGCACCCCGATGAAAATTCACCGAGAACCTTATTAGGCGACGTGGAGAAATATGTCTAGAATTATCGACCGTTCAGTTTTCCTTCAAACTGTACAGTACTGAATGAACCATGTCTGGAATAAAATTCAGTGAACACGCTCCAGCAGAACATTATGGGTTTATGCTATATTCTAACCAAGTACGCGCGACAAAGCCTGCCTTGCGCAGTTATAGAACGTCACCAACAAGAGAAGTCGTCCGCGTCACAGGTCTGGTACCAGCAAGGTCTGGACGCGCTTTGAAAGACTGCTTTCATCAAGGGAAAGGTACCTTTCCCACAGGAACCAGGAAAGTCATCAGCGTCTGAATCCCACAGCCCAAAGCAAGTGAACCCCGTACGATGCCTAACTGTACATATAAAGTTATGGAGCAAGTCTGCAGCGGGATAACTGAACCAGAAAGAGCCGCACAGAGCCCACTTGAAGTACAACCAATCCCTTTTTTCGGAGCACGGCTCAACCACATGGCAGGTCTCGTATGACGCCCACTGTCCTTTCCTCTTCGTCAATGATCCTTCAGGGCCTGGTCCCAGACTAGGTTGGGTGCGTCTGATAGGATAACTAACGTTGGCCACGTGGGACACTAATGACCAGCCAGGCAAAAAGACGCAGGCTTTGTCCGCAGTGATGTTCCAGAGTGCCGCTATCTTTGAAATGGTCAGCCCATCGTAGTATCTGGAAAAGGACTGGGGTTTTTGGGCTGGTACAACACAGCGAAAGTCTCTTACGTAAGCACTTGTGGCCTGAAGTCGTCAGGTGCATACGAGGGCGGAATAAATAAGAAGGACAGAGGTTCCAGGTAGATACTCAGCTGGGCCGACATATTGTAGAACGAACCTAGTTCCAAGCCCTGTTCAACCACGACACCGAGGGCGATATTAGCATCAGACATAGCGGTATTCATCCAGATCAATGTATCTGCGATGTTTGAAGCGCTGACTCCAGGAGACAGCGGCAAGTGCAAGTAAATTCGCCGAAGCTGCTTAGCCGCGGCGAATCTAATGATTTTCTGCATAAAATGAGACAAATGTACGTCATATGTCATTTCCGTATACTTATGAGAAGTGCGCACCAGCGTGAAGTTGTGGCGGGCATCATCCGGTGCGCTTAAGGTGTCCAATATTCTTGGAAGAAACGAGTCGTCTCCTGGAGGTCCTTCCACAACAGCGCCGATTGTGTTAATATCAGGTATTTTCGTAGCAGCGGCCTGGAATCTGTCAAAGCTAGCGTCCCTGCGCTGTCGAGGATATATTTCGTACTCCGAATTAACCTCCAAACAACAATAGATAAGAATGTCGCAACAGTCGTGCATAAAGTGTCCTGCATTGTATGTGCGTCCGTTAGAAGCGAGGCCCTCGCTTCTCGACTGGAAGACGCATATCGTCGTCCATTTGCGTCTTGCGGACTTCTTGTATATTGGAGAAGTCTTGGTGGGCCTGTGAGGCTCGAGAGAAGGCTTTCTTCGTCGAACAGAATGCTTGCGATGCGTCCACGAGCGCCGCGCTCCGATGGTAAAAACCGGCCCATAATTGCTGTCTTCGTCGGGCTGCACAAGTTAATTTTTGTTACTTTCACCTACGGCAGAGATAGCTACGCGTTCAGCGACGGCTTTAGCTTTAAACTATACGCCACTGCTGCAGTGAGCTGACGCTTAATGCAGTCTTGTTGCTTGTGTCAGTCGTCAGACCAGCTTTCCCCTTAGCCGAGAAGTGCCAGCTTTTCTCACCTTCGCTGTGCTTTGAAAGCCAACCGTTGACGTGTCCACATCACTGGGTACGCTGAGGGCTAAGTACATTGCATAGACGAACAAAGAGACACCGACGAGTTGAATGACAGCTATCATGAGTGCTATACAACACTCTCTGCCCAAGGCCTGGTGTGTACCGTGGGAAACATGTCTTCTGACATGTAACTCTGGTTTGTGTTCCTCAGCGCCTGCTAGTGCGTCGGGATACAGGGCGTGTAGCTGTTTGGTGACATCGGAGTTTTGCTTCGACAGCTGAAACAGAATTCCCACGTAAATACAAGGGTTCGTGCAGTTCGTGCAACTCAGTTTGTACGACTGCTGCAGGACGACATCATAGGTACGTAACACGAGTTTTCCGTATATACATACATATATACAGGAAAGGCCGTGTCGTTATCAGCTACTTAAATGAGGTACCCTGGGCGCATGATCGTCAAGTGATGCTACACATGAACCGAAGTAGTCTGCTCCGTGATTAATGTTAAGATTTGAATTTTGTTCAGTAGAAGAATGCGGGTGTAGCAGACGAAACACACCATATTCGGAAATGTATCGAACGATGGCGATAACTGCTCATCGAAATAAGTTTACCCGAAACCGCATCGCTTCAGCAGCATAGACTAATAATGCTTCAAATTTAGGTACACATTATTGTAACAATTGATGTTAGAATTCATTTGGGATGTCCGAAACCGCCGCTAATCTCGAAACTACGGTGCTGGGAAGGTACAGGCCAAATGACATGGTCGTTATAATTTAGTTAGCCATGTCTCGTACTCACTTCAGGCAGACGAAGCAGTGTCTGCTGATCTTTGGGAAACGCTTCCGTCCTGGGGATGCGTTTATACGGCACGAATACGCTCCTGCTCACGGCCTCTGTCTCGGGATACGCTGCAGCTTTGTGTGGCGCCAAGACAGTCCTGCCCGCCGCCACATCCAGTGCACCGCGACTGTCGAGACCAGGCAGGGAAAGGGAATAGCGATACAAGTTACGCTGGACGTTTGCTTGCTCCAGGGTCACCTTGCCCCTTGCTTTCTTTTCCTTGTCGGCAGCTCTTGCAGGCGACCTGGGGCGGCTGGGGACACCCTTACCGGGTGTCACCTTTTCCGGTGACGGGACTCGCGAGCGAGCTTTATCCAACACTTTCATGGTTCTTGTCGCCTTGACATCCGCATCCAAGATACAGATCTTGTTTTCCTCTATCCGGTTGCAAACCAACGAACTGGTGCAGAGGCTTGGAAGCCGTGTTCCGCGGCGTGTTCGATCATGTACTCCGTGTGGCAACCGTGGACTGGGTGCTTGTCTCGCGGAGATGTCCACGAGATAAGTTGCCACGAGATGTTGCACCGCTAACTGTCGGCTCCTCGTCAAAACGTGTACTACAATTCATTAGAGTATTCTGATATGTTGTGATCCAAAAAGTCAACGGGAGACGAGACAGAAGAAGCGATTTTTGTGATTCCCCGCGGAAAGAACAGTCAACCCTCGTTAATATGACTAAGTCCGTTCCAGCCAATTTTTGTCACAACGCGAATTGTCATATTAACGAGAAACACCAGGGGAACAAAGGTTACCCCCTCCACACACACACACACCACATGGGGATCTACTACATATTTTGATAAGCGCGCGATTAATGGTGAATTTACAAAGTATTCCAGATAGAAATAGTTGGAAAGTGACTGTTTTGCAGCAGCTTCAATATGCAACTTCACCGCAGTCTCGATAAGCTGGCTGCTAGCGTGCACATTTTCAATGTCAGCAGCACTCAACTCTGTCTGTCCGCGCTTTGTTCCGTCCATGCTCCATGCGCTCTCCGTATCGACGGTAACCTCAGTAACCCCAAGAGTGAACTGACCGAGGGTGTGTATGTAAAAAAAATAGGGATGACGGAGCGTCGTGTCCTTGTAGGTGCTGCTTTGACTGCAAAAACTATGATTGGCGATGAATTCACCTGAAAATGAGGTTGTGTTCTGGGGAAAGTATGCTACACCCGAGGCCTCTGCACTTTGTGAAACAGAACGCTTGCAAGGTTGATGGTCATAAAGGGCAGAACGCCAGTGTTCTCCTCCGGTCGTCCCCAAAACTCTGTTCGTAGTAGGCGAGGTCTACGGTCGGTGGTCATAATAACTGGGACAGAATAAAAGTGTTTTCCTCGATACGCCCTCAGTCATAGTCGGATGAACGAGTTGATAAGAGTTGATAACGAGTTGGATAACAACGACGGAGAAATACATGGTGCTTCTACCTGGGAGGCCGTGGGATTGACTGCCGTCTGTGCTGTATGGGATTTTTCTGGGTTTCCTCCTGCGACTAAAGGCCTATTTCCATTCTTTTCTTTTGTCGGCACAGATTCAAGAAAAATATTCTCCACGAACATCATGCGCGCCACAAGCAGGCAGACCGCCCAGAATATGAACAGATCATGTTGGGGATAGGCCGCCTCGACGGCCTACGCTAGCTTGTTTGATTCG
>JARGYV010087963.1:3310-24694 GCA_029532675.1 Ornithodoros moubata
CCTACAGTTTAGAGAATACGGTTTAAAGTTGAGGTATAGAGAGTAGAGTTTTAGAGAAGACACGGTCCAGAGGAAGGTATTTTAGCCAGCTAACCTCTGTCACGAACGTAGGCTAAAATGAGGCTCTCCAAGAGAGCGGACGCCGTTTTCTCGACTCCCCTCGCTGGCACCGACAATTTGGTGCTTCTTCTTCCTCCATGGCCATTAGCCAGACAGGCGATGGGCCACGTCTGCCTTGGAATTTCAGAGCCGCCCAGATGAAAACATAAATAACAGCTGATGAGATGGGTCGCATAGTCCGTTGTGGGAATGAAAGAATGGCTGTCAGGGTAATGGGTATCCCACGATGGCGAAGATTTTGACGCCAGGTGTCGTATAGGGAAGTCGTCAACGCCGGCCGCAGTGATCACACTCCGATGAGAAGTTGAGGGGAAGGGCATCTCGTCTTGATATCGTTCTTCGGAGCCCATGCGAAAGTGAGGTGCTTGTCGCGAGGCGGGAAGATCTGCACACGCCGATTCCAAGCAACAAGCCTTCTTCTCGGCACGTGTCCGGCAATTCCGCGCGTTTCGAGGCAATGGCCATGCACACGTCTCTCACCGCTCAGCATTCAGGGACACTTCCTAGAGCAACAGGTGCAGTCTACTTTTGGATCCTACTGTGCTGGATCATCGGTCAAAGCGTCGTAGGTAGTCTGGGTTTTTGTTTTCAATCGTTCATTGTGGCCAAGCGAATTGGCATGGCCGATTCACTGAGCTTTTTCACGCGTCATCTCTGTGTTCTCGACGGGGTCTCTACATACACACGTCTCTTTTTTCTGTAGGTTGTGAGTATCGTGCTAAGAAATGACTAGGAACGAAGATTATCCCATGCGCCAATGGAAGACTGCATACTGATGGTAGGATGGAGAAAAAAAAAAAAATGTTGGGATTTAGTGCGAAGATTTCTTTGTGCCTTGGATGACTACTTGTCAAGAGGTTGTTATTCGAGCAGGCGACTGCAGTTTTTCGTCATTATTTCCAACAGCTGACAAAAGGCCTTTTCATTTTGGACGAAATCCCGCAGTGACGTCACGGGCATGCGCGCCTGGAGCAATCGATCGGCGTCACCTCTCGGCTGACTGCAAGACCGGACTCCCCATGGCGCTCTGGAAAGTGTGAATTCCTGAGGCGACGGCGGCAGACTGGCCGCTGGCACCAACAGCAAACTGTCTTCCAAAACGCCGCGGAAGATGATGGCTGAAGTGAGCTTCACGAAGCGAGCGGCAGCAGAACTGAGCCGCTGCTTCAATGGCCTCGCCGTCCGGGCCAAAGCCAGCGCCTCCCCGTCGACGACTTCCAGAAAACCCGTCCGAGACTTGTGGCTATCCCTTCAAAGACCGAAGACGGCCGCGGAGCTGTTGAGAGATTCCGATTTCCTTTGCCGCTTGTTCCGGTACGTGCACGGGCGCGAGAGGTGCTCGCTGGCTTTGGTTTGCCGCTCGTGGCGTGACGCTCTGTACGCGGACGCGCGTCTTTGGAAGGGCTTCACCGCTGTCATCCGCTGCCGAGAAGCCAGGTCCGAAACTGGGGAGCTGCGTCGCAGGCAGTACGACAGTTTCGAGCGACGTGGCTTCGATTCCCTTTCTATAATTGGCTCCAACGACGAAGACATCCTGGATTTGGTCTCCAATGCACCGCCAACGTTTCTTCGTGGACGCGTACGACAGCTAAGCTTGAAATGCAGCAGCCTCTCAGACAAAACGCTCGAGACGTTACTGGCTGCCACGCCGAGGGTCACCAGTCTCGAACTGTTTGGGTGTAACGAAATAACGGACGCTGGCTTGTGGGCCTCTTTAACGGCAGCAGTCACCTGCCTAACGCTTGCCGACTGCATCAATGTAGCAGACGACACGTTGGCCGCTGTGGCTCAGCTGTTGCCCGCCCTACGCGAACTCAACTTACAAGCGTACCATGTGACAGACGCTGCCTTGGCGTACCTGGGCCCCCGGCAGGGCTGTACATTGACCGTGCTTAGGTTACGTTCCTGTTGGGAGCTTACTAATCATGGCTTGTTGAACATAGCGCACGCCTTGCCCCATCTCGTGGAGCTGTCACTCAGTGGCTGTTCCAAGGTTGGCGACGATGGTATTGAACTCCTGGCCGAGAACTTGAGGCAGTTGAGAATACTGGACCTCTCATGGTGTCCCAGAGTGACCGATGCCAGTCTAGAGTTCATTGCCTGCGACCTCACCCAGTTGGAACAGCTCAGTTTAGACAGGTAGGTGGCATTACACACGACGCTATACTTTAAGGTCCATCGAGATACCACACAGCTTTCTGCGGCGGGCGAGACTTGCGAACAGCAGTAAGTTTGTTTACCAGTCCATACAGAGGCCAAACAACGAACGGGTCATGGCTCAACGATGGACACCCTTCCCCCCGTTAAAAATCTAGAAAGAACTCGAGTGCATTTTTCCTCATTTCCAAAAGTGGATTGCCCCTTTCCAGGTAGGCTCACCCTCGATATGAGTCCAGTTAAAGACTTGGAGGCCCTCTACTTGTTGCCAATCCATGGGCTGCATTTTTGTAAATCCTGTCCTCCTTGGGGACAGCAACCCACGCTCAAGTGCAATTTAGTGTGTGCTCCAGGAATGTTGAGGAGTAGAGTGTGCGCAGGTGCATGCATATCACCGACATTGGCTTGGGCTACCTGTCGACCCTGGCCAACCTGAGCGTCCTTTACCTGCGCTGGTGTTCCCAGATACGAGACTTTGGCCTTCAGCACCTGTGCAGCATGAGCAATGTGAAAATTCTTTCTTTGGCTGGTGAGTGACACTTTGTGCGTCCGGCTGCGTGCTCTATTCATTTGTGTCTGTGTCAGGTTGCCCTCAGCTGAGCTCAGCTGGGCTCTCTGCTCTGGCTCAGCTGCATCAGCTGCAAGAACTGGAACTCACCAACTGCCCGGGGGCCAGCCGAGAACTTTTAGATTATCTCAAGGAGCAGCTGAGCCCAAGCTGCCTCATTCTTGAGTGATCCTCCTCCGTAGAAGACGCATTTATTCCAGCACTGTGGTTGTGACACCAAGTAGATGCTCAACACAGCTCCAGCTGGATATGCAAGGCAACTAACTAAATATTAGCAGCACTGGAGCTATTTTTCTAAGCACAAAAGAGCCTTTCTGCTTGGCACAGACTAGAGAGGAAAAATAAAAACATGTTCTGTTCACTTGCAGGCATTTTCAAATGAGGCAGCCAAGCAAAAATGTCCTTTCAATTAGGTCCACCACTTCAAGAGTCCCAAGCCGGGTTCACTAATAGAGCCCTGCAAGCAAGAAATGGGTTACTTCTCCTTTGACGTGCACACACACTTGCTGGGCTCACAGTTAACGAATAAGGGATCTTGCTTTCCTTGCTCTCGCCTTGGGGTCGGTCGTGCACGTCCGGACTGTCGGGCGACGTGTCCACGAAGCATTCGGCAACCACGCGGAACCTGCCACGAGTGCTCACATTGCTCACGTGGCTGCCAAATTTATTCTGCCCTTACCGTATCTGCTCTGCCAAGTCCATGAACATTTCGTGTTTCTTGTCCTCGCTCTCGTACTCCCACACCCACAACTGCTCCGCTTCATCACTTGTTCCACGAGTCAAGGCTTGTACCGAATAAAATGGGCACAAACAACCGCTTTTAGAAAGGCTTTTTGACTGACCTCCTTTTCACAACACATGTCATCAACTGCCATTTCAAACACCGACTCGAGCAATCAATTTTCTGCAAGGTTTTCCATATGCATACTTTGGCAGTCTTTGAAGCAATTGCTTTCAAGAATTGGTGACTCGCATCTTAATGCAGCTAGTTCTGCTTGGCGTAGTCACTCCAAAAAAGAAAAATGACTTTGGTTGCGAGGTCTAGGTGAGGAATGCTTCTAGGAAGGATACAATCGCGACGGGTGCTGGAGCGCGTTTGGGGGAATCAAGATGTCCTCAAAGAAGCCCATGGACACTGCGAGAGACAAAGGCTGAGAAAGAGGGGCAGGAATCGTGGGGGGGCATACCGTAAACGCCGTCTTGAGAACAACTGCGGATCTTTCCAATGAGCACTTCGTCGATGAAGGGTCGAAAAACAGCGTAACGGAATTCAACTGCAATTACATTAGCGTGAGCGTGTGAGCTGCGAGAGTGTGGAGAGGACCTGTCGTGTGGAAAGATCCATCGCCGGGTAGAATACGAGAATCGTCCATCTTGAGGATGTCGAAGAGAGCCATGCACAGCCCAACGTTAATGACGACCTGCAGACACGAATGAATGAGGCCACTTAAAAATATACTTCCCGTCACGGCTCTTTTACGGGACCTTGTTGGCAAGTCGCCGATTTAATTCTTCCGCTATGGCATCGTTCGGATTCAGGTGAAACAACCAGGGCACAATGCGAACACTTTCCAGCATGTGCGTCAAGACAAACATTGGAGGGCGATGATGATGATGATGATGAGACTCCTAATGGCGTCCTAAGATCCCTTCTCTAGCCTACTAGCCGTCGTCTTTCAGCGGACAACGGTCGTCGTCGTCGTCCTGCGAATCGCGGCTCCTGCGCCTTTTTGACGCCACTTCCGCCGCTGCAAGTTTCCTGTTTCGTTTGCTTGCGAGCAGTAAAATTCAGTGTGCCGACGAAAATGAAAGGTCCCTCCCATCTAACAGCATAATTGCAGCAGTGGACAACTGTTTGCAATATGTCATGTTTCATCTTGTAGCGCGAGAGAATATCAAAACAGAGCCTTGTGCACAAGGCTGCAAGAAGTGGAAAGTGCCTTCTTTGGCAAACATTCGCATTTCAATAGCAACAAATGTGGTCCCTTAGGAATGCTTGGACCTATTCACTCACTGTATAAGTAATAATTTTCGCCAATTTACAGTCCGTCAAAGGAATAAGAGAAAAATACGAGAAAGGAATAAGGTCGAGGATGCTGAGACATGTTATACTGCACTTTCAGTTCTACTCCGCTGTGAGAGGAGTTAAGAGGAATGCAATGTACTTGTCCAGAGGTGTCCTTTTGGTAACTGAAGGTGGAAAGCCCCAAAGACGCCTCGTGCGGGGTCCAATTCAGGGTTTGACCCAGGTAAATTGCCTCATGCTGGCTCCTCGCGATTTCGTGAATTTAACCACTTCTACAGTATTCTATAAACGTGAATGAAGGTCCAAAAAGTAGTTTGCACAGCGTTTATTCCATTGGAACTACATACGCACAAAAGTCCATATTATTTACAAAAACAAAACAAAAACCACTGCTGAGCACACGGTAAGAAATAGTGTAGCCAAAAGTCAAGTTTGAGCTATGTTCTTTAGGAATTTTCAAGGCACAGATGTTGATACACTTTGTTATTTATACTATGTACACCTTTTGAGCGAGGATATAAAGATGGAATGTATTGCCAAGAGCTCCTCCTAGCACTGAGACAGCAGAGTGTAAGGC
Source organism: Ornithodoros moubata (assembly GCA_029532675.1). Classification (NCBI taxonomy): domain Eukaryota; kingdom Metazoa; phylum Arthropoda; class Arachnida; order Ixodida; family Argasidae; genus Ornithodoros; species Ornithodoros moubata. Next base: position 8,759 of record JARGYV010087963.1, read on the forward strand.
ACGGAAACAAGCACTTTCCATGAAACTGGAACACAATCATTGGTCCACCGATACTTTGTCAGGCAATAAAGTCTGCATTGTCCCACGTATTCCTCAAGTCTACGTCGTCCATGGCAAAAAAGTCAAAGGGGTCCTCGTTGGCGTTGGTGGACAGCAACGGGTCGCGACTGTTGCTCGACGACGCACCGTTGGGCTCCGAGGGCTGGTCGCCGGGCATCATGACGTCCAGCCAGTCGGACAACTCGATCTCCACGCTGGCTCCGTGAGACTTGGGCTCTCCGTTGCAGCCGAGCACATTCATCGAGTCCAGATCGTCCAGGTCCAAGTGGAAATCAAAATCCAGCGACGGAGGCGGGGTTTCGCAGGGCACGGGAGGCAACGAGGAACCCGCCACGTACGGCTCCTGGGCAGCGCTAGGAGGCAATTCTACGGCCACGAGGGCGGTCGGTCAACAGCCACATCACCCAAAGTCCTTGGCACCCACCTCCATTCTTGATGAGAATTTCCAACACGTCGTCCATGTCCTGACACTTGGATCCCTTACATTTGTTGGCCATTGTCTGCAGAATAACTGAAACGCTTTCTAGGGCTTCCCTTCACTTTTCTTTCCTTTTCCAGTCAAAATGCACAATTACAAAATCTTTTCCTTTCGAGACATTTCATCCCAGTAGAGAGGGCTGCCAAATGGGCGCAAACTATCAAGCTAAGTCACAACAATAGCGCACGGAAGCACAAATAGAGCTCTCAATGCGTCCGACACGTGGCCCGGTCGGGCGCAGAAAGTGTCACGTCAACGGCTCGACCGCCCGTACGCAAAATCTTGCGACTTTTTGTGTTCGACAAAAACATTCGCTCAGATGACGCAACCTTTCGCTCGGAGCCACGTTTGTGCCGTGTCGGCTACATTTCAAGAGGAAGGACGACAAGAAAGCGAGGAAAGGGAAGCGTGGCGTACCAGCACGCTGGCTTCCAATTGTGCTATCTTGGAATAATCTTTTGGTAACTACGTGTAGGGGTCAGTCAGAATAAAAGCAAACAAGTAAGGTCACCTGGTGGTTCCTTGCCAGCTGCTTGGTGGCCTCATTATAGTCGGGTGGCTGCTTGGCCACATACTGTCCATCGGGCAGGAATCTAAAAGAATTTCTCTCCTACAGAGTCCCAAACGGTGGATCCTACACCTACCGTAGTCCATTCTCCACAAGACATCCTTGGCTCTTGTCTTGGCGGCTACCATCCTCACATGCCGCATTCTGCTGCTGCTGCTGTTGAAGAAAGTTGGCCAGAGAAGCCCTGACAGCGGCGGACATTGGCTGGCCGTTGCTCGTGCCTGACAACAGCAAGGGGCACTGCTCGACGTGCACTCCATCACCTGCATACTCTTACCCTGCTGCTGCTGCTGCTGAATCTTATTTTGCAAATGCTGCTGAATGAGGTGGCGCTGGAAGGCTTTACTGTCTGTCTCCCTGCAGGAAAATGAGCCCCTTAAGTGGCCGAAGTTGTCACTCGTGGGACCCACCTTGGCGGCGGCGGCGGCCGAGCAACGTCCGAAGGCTGTTCCGACCTGCGTACGACCTCGTCACACCTCGACCGGCAGAGGAAGGCTAAAGGACCCACCTTTGCTGCTCCTGCCTGAGGCCGTCACTGTGCACCGAAGAGGAAGAAGACGAGTCGGGAGGTTGTTCGTCCACTTCCATCGATGCGGGGGGACTGAAAGACAAAGCAAATGGGTTCCCGGGGCCAAACAAAATTGGGGCTACCTGGTGTCCACTGCCAGCGACTTTGGAGAAAATTGGGGCAGGTCCACCTTGTCGCTCGACTTGAGCCTCTCGATGAGTTGTGGCTTGGAGCCGGACACGGGCAGGTTCCTCCGCTTCAGTTCTGCCTTGAGGTCGCTCACTGGACGTCAATCGTTGCCTGTGTTACGTTGCTCGTGTAGAGTATGGGGGCTCACCTTTCATGTCTTCCAGCTTGGACCTGGGCGGAGGAGAAGGGCTCCCGGCCTGCCGTTTCTAAGCGAGCGAGAAAAGAGCCCGGTCGGTGGCCGTGTCCCAGCCCACTCACCCTCTTACCTGGTTGGCAGGCAGAATCATCTGCGGATACTTTTGTTGCCACTCGAGCTGCCACTGAAGGAACAGCTGTTGTTGCTGGAGCAAGAGTTCGTAGGAGGACTCCGTCGAGGACGGAGCACTGCTGGGATTCTTGTGGGCGCTCGGAGGCCCCTGGAGAAAGAGAAGAAGGAAGGAAGCTGATTGCTAGTTCGTCAAAGGGTGGGTGGCCGGCCGGGACGTACCTTGTACTCGTGGAACTTGATGGTCCTCGCTTTGGGCTGGGATTTGGACTTTGTCTTCTTCCTGGCTGCCTTGCCTCCCCCGGCAGACTGCAGCACGTGAGTGGGTCCACTGGCCAGGATCACTGTGGGCGTTGCCACCACCACATTGGATCCCAAGTAGTGGAGTTGATGAGAAGGGCACAGGTGGGGGGATGTCACTGAAGCATTACTTATGCTACTGCCTGCTGCTGCTGCTGCTGCTGTAGGGGAATCTTCTTCCACTGAAGGAAGGCTGTTGGTAAGAGACGCTTGCTATATTTGTTTGGAGGGAGCCACCCGAGTACCCACCTGCTCTGGGAATCGGGTGAAGGGACCAAAGAATCCCCGCTGTCTTCGTCCACTACAAATGCGGGCCTGCCCCCCCGCACCTCCCCTTCGCACGTTCGTCGAAACGGGATCTGGCCCTCTGCCCCACGAGCACGCGTCAATCGCTTGAGCAATCGAGCATCGAGCACTGACCTTTGACCGCCTGTGCAAAGGACTCGTCCGTCTGCAGAATGTTTCCTTTAACCAGCTCCAAGGGGCCCGGCCGATGGGAGAGCCGATCGTTGAGCCCGTCTGCCAGGCGGGCCTTCTTCAGTTGACGTTGCTTGTCCTGTAAGCTTGGGTCCACAGTGGTGTCTAGTGCATGGGTACAGATGGTCTACAGATGGTCCTCTCTAGCCACGCTATACCTGCACTACCTTCTAGAATGTGTTGTTGAATGAGCTCCTGGCGGTCAGGTCGTCTCTGGATCTTATTCTTGAGGTAGTCGCCCATCTGCAATCAACGAGAGGGTTCAGTCATCCCCAAGCACGCCTGCTGCCTGCTCCACCTGCCTTGGCCCTTTCCAAACTTTTCCTTTGTTCGTGGAATGCAGGAGATGTTTTCAGTGCTGTGCCAAGAAAGCAACGCATGACCAAAAGGCAATTGCTGCAGCAACAACAGAGCAACACTTACGTGGCATGATGCCCTGGTCTACAAGTTCTGAAATGGGCCTACGCAGCATGAGCTTCACTTTGAGTGCTGAAACAAAGCAGCTTTTAAGAGAAAGCTTTTCAAAGCTCCACTGCAGCAGCATACACTCTTTGTTCTTGTCCATGGCCTGCTGGAGAGAGGCCTCGTCCACTTGGGTCTTGTCTGCCATCAGGTTCAGGTTGTAGTCTTTGAACCACTCTGGATAGATGGCCACTATTGTCTCCAGGAGGTCCTGGTCTAACTGAATGCCCCAGTACACCTGACCGTTTCCTGAACGAACCCATTCATTTTAAGCCACTTGCAGTGTAAAGGGCATGACCTTCATGTGCTTGGCCAGACATAAACAAGAGCTTTCACTATCGCATGGGTAGGTAGGCCAAGCAGGCAGTGAGAAAACATCCTTCGGTAAGTAGAATGCAAGGAAGGGAGACGTGTCTTTTCCTAAAATGGTCAACGAGGGACAGACCTTGACAGTGGGAACAAGCCTGATCGTCCAGTGTGGCCCCCCCGGACGTCCGGTCGGGGCTTTCGGCACGCCGGCGCTTGGCCACGGAGTCCAACGGCGCGGCGGGCAACTAGGCCCGCACAGCTAGGTCCGATCATGCCTCAACATCCGTGTGCCTTCACTGGGATCCACCATTACAGGTGCCTTAAAGTCGTCTCTGCCGGCAGCAGCGCCACAGCCCAGAATAGCTTTCCTGGCTGGCACGGGGCCCAACCAGCGTCTATCCCTCCCTCCTCCTCCTCCTCAATCAAATTTCGCCCCCGATAAATTGCTGCCACAAGCAAAATTGTCCTGTTTACACCTTGTCTTTGCTGGGGTCACTGAACTCAAACTATTTTTGTTTTCCTCCACAAAATCTCCTGTTTTTTTTCCCCTCCGTCTCTTTATTTTGAGCGACCAAGTCTTGTAAAGCGTGCTTTGCCCACCGAGCACACAAGCGCTGCAGAAAAGCCTTCTTACAGCAAGGAATGTGCCTGGCTGGCCCACTGCCGAACGCTTTCAACCTTATAGTAGACTTTATTTTAAGAACATCTCTTCGCGCGAAGAAACAAAGAGGAGGTTCGCATTTAGGGAAAAAATCCACTCCATCTTGCTGTTCGGCCAAGAATAACCAGTCTCTAGATGTAGAGCAAAAGCAATAGAAAAACTTGGGGACGGACCTTTGAGCGTTTTACAGGTCCATGTACCACAACGAAAGCAACCTTTTCGAAATCAACTTTCAGGGTATAATGTTTAGGATCAAAATATGCCACTTTTCCGGAGAGAGAAAGGTCAGAGCTCCCTTAGCGCCGTCTGGAGACGAAGAAGGAATGCCAGCTGGATCATCAACTCGGTACGTCGGTCGTTTGTGAAACAGGTCCTAACATCTCTGCTAATCTCTAGAACACGGTCGCAAGAGGGTACGCTGTTTCCACTGGGGCAAAGTATATACCCTGTCCATGCTTTTGCTTTCAGTTAGGCTTGCATGACAAGATCGACCATCTCCAATCGCCACGCCGATAAGGACTTATGCTGCTGCATCAGTGAAGCTCTAACATAGTTTTTTTTCTTCTTCTTTCTGCTCCTAACATAAGGCTAATATTATAAGGCTATGCACTTAAGAGTCAAACAATCGAGCTGGGACGTCTTCGAACAGCCGCGCCATTCTGAATAGCGACGCAGGGTCACGATGCACTCCAAAGGCTTCACTGTATTACGTGGAATAACATCTTAGCAGGGTGGAACCGTACAAGAGATATGGGAGTGTTTGGGAAAGTGACCGCGTAGGCCTAACAGGCAATCGTCTCCGATATAGAGCACAGTGGCACCGTAGAGAAACTTCTCTCGAACTTGACGCATGCATTATTGCCCCGCTCTCTACCGTACCACTCTAAAGAATGGCATAAAATGGCCTACCTCAGATTGTTTCTATTCGTTCCAGGTAAACACAAACACATTTCCTCGCAAAGTATCCGCTGTCGACAGCCATGGCGGTGCCCCGGATGTTGCACAATCACATGACAGCTTCGGATTTAGCTGTTTGTTTCGGTTTCTATTCTGCCCCAGAGAGAAAACAATTATTTGCCTACTTCTACTTCGAAGTCATTCAGCTTCAACACGCTTTAGAAACTGTAGTTGTGGAGCACTGGAAAACTTCCGCTCCCGGCTCCTCTAGAAAAATGGCATAGGATCGGTACAGAAAACAGAGCGAAACGGTCGAATCTAGTCTTTTTCTTTCTCTCTTACCAAGACTTCTGGAATTGACCATTTCGATAGTTGAGCGTTGAGCTCGCTTGCATTTCTATCAGCCACTGATCTATGCATCTGCCCTAGACGCAGGCACAATGTGTTGAATGTGCCTGAATGGGTTGATGTGAACGGCGCATGATTCCAAGCGTAGAGGAAATTAATTTTGTTCTTCCAAACTGGACGCATTATTTATTGTCTAGATTTTAGGCGAAGAAAACCAAGAACTAACCACATTTCTTACACCCTTTGGCAGATTCTGCTATCAACAAATGGTACGTGTGTCAATAGGTTTCCCATGTCATGCATACTCGATGACCTGCCAGGTGTTGTAAACCTTGTTCAGATCAACTCGGGAATTAATAGGACCGGCATCCAAAGAGCAGTGTTGACTGGCTACGCTCCCACTCAATGAGAGCATGTCATTCCTTGGCGTTGTCATGAAAGACAAAAACCTAGCTCGGACGTACGTGTCGTTTCATACCCAACTTATCTCAAGTGACAGCGCACCACTCTCAACATTTTTGGTCAATAAATAATAATAAATAAATTTGGTAAATAAACCTTGAAGTTGTTATGTGCCATGCCTTCTTCTGCACTTTTCACTGGTATGTATCTACGGCTGACAACACGGAGGTATTTTATCCTTTCCTTTGTTTGTTCCATTTTGTGAAATAATTGTTTCTAATGCTGCTAGGGGCGGTAAGGCTCAAGTGTCTCTACATTTGTATAACATGCGAGGATGGACCAAGGATCCCATCTCCAAGAGTGCCTTTTGATTGTTTCTGCCTGCAAGGTCCTTCCCAGCTGTCACCGTCTACAAGCCACAGTATAGCACCTGGTTCATGTACGTTTCAAGTGTTCTTCCTTCATGCATGTTAACAGACAAGAGTAAGTCTTTTTAAGCCGGAGTAAGCCACATCTGTAAGCCACTGGCCCTAACTACTAGGTACTTAGAACGGGAAGTCATTCAGCACCTACTGTGACCCAAATACTGGGCAGATAATTGGTAATTGATGCAAAACTAGCAGCTCTTCTTCTTTTCACTTGAGCTCCCTGTGAAGCATTAATTGATCTCCACCTTTTCTCTTGTAGAGCAGTTAATCGCGTAAGGATGCACGGTCATTCAGCTACATGGGATGATTTTTCTTGAGGTATGCTCGCATAGGTGCACATGAGTGCAATTTCTGGCCTTGCTGACACAGCCAACAAAAAGCTCTCACGTGCAGCTTCTAGTCCCTCGTGTTTTGCAATCTTCAAATGCAGAGTTTTTTTGTCTGGGGAATTTGCAGTAACTTTGTGTCTGAGTATGCATCCCAGCACCTTTTACTTTGTGCGCGGCTCTAGGGAGGCCAACGCAAAATTGTTGAGAGATTATTCGTCTCTTGACTCCCTCAATGAGGTGAGACGTTGGATTACATGAGCTCTTTCATCTGTAGAATGTTGGAAGTAAATGGTTCCACAGTGAGCTCTGCCCATGTATTTAGTACCAGCTACACGTTTTAGAACAGCATTCTACACGAGGGCTAGGTACGCCTTCTAGATGTCTAATGGAGGGAGCAATTGGGTTTAATTTCGGCTGCCTACTAGACCAGCATAATGTGTAAAATTACTTTCCTGTGCTCCATGGGAGTCATTTGGGAAAACCCTCGGGCAATAAGCCCTGCCCCGTATTGTTCAGCATTGCTTTCTCTTGGTGCCGATATGTCTATTTGCCCATCCATGTATCCGTATCCACCATGGGCTCGTTTTGCGACGCTTCCATTGGGTCACTCGTCACTAAAACACAAAATTGCTGTCAATGAATAAAATCCTATTTTCTTTTTTTGGAAAATAGGATTCTATTCTCCACTTCCAGCCGGTGGTCACTACAGGCTACATACTGTGGGCGGGCTTCGGGACCATTCCACCTCAATTTTGGCATCTCCATTAGAGTTTTCTAAGGCGTGCATTATGTCCAGTAAGACTGTCCCACCCGAGTCGCACACATTTGCCTCTTAGCAAAGCACGGAGAGGGAAAAACACCCTTTGCATCACCCCAAGAACACACCTAGTCCCTATAGGACATGATTACACTTTGAGGATCAAATCGTGTCCTTGCCCAATTGTGACGTCCAACATTTATGGGATGGGAGATGCTCACAAGAGCTCTAGAGCCTTTCCACGTCAGCTACTACAAATCAGGCGCGATAATTTGCTCGAGTTGCTAGCAGTATTTTCACTCATGCCCATTAGGATAGCCAATATCATGCTTGGAATGCAGGGTGTTCATAGAGTCATGAAACCTTGCACCGCATGGAATATCGGGAGATTGCCTTTTGGTGATGGCTATGCAATTGGAGTCATCTGCTGTTTCTCACCTACCGGAACAGAGCCTGCAACTTTTCAATTACTCTCTTGTCAACAATAGGTCTTGTATCGTAAACAAAGCTGTCTCAATTCTTTTCTGTCTTACTTTGAGTATGAACTGTACTAAAATTGCCAAGAGTAAAGAAGCTGCATGACTGAGATAAATATTGAGATGGCAGGTAATGATTATCATTACCCCTATAGAAAAGAAATGGGCAAATATATAGAGTAGCAACACCAGAAGCGCTGCATATACATCATCGGGCTATGTTGCACACTTCAAGCACCCCCAATACTGGCCTCCCCATTCACTTCCTGCTTTAACAAAGCATGACCTACAATGAAACAAAAAGATACATGCTGTCCTCACTCAAGGGATCCCTTTGGATGTGCCAGGGAGGATAAATTATGGTCACTGTATGGTGCCAAAATGACAGCTGTGACAACATTAGGATCAGATTCAACTGTCCTAGGGATGTCACCAACAACCTCTAGGAAGTCTTTGGGACGACTGTGTTCTTGGGACGCAGTACCCGAGCAGTCGCTTTACGACCGGGGAGCAGTTTCCTTCCTGTATTTCTGTTACTCTTGCAGCGCTCCTGTAGGAAGCAGAACGAGGTTACTTTACTGTGCAGTGCCAGTAGAGAACAATTTTAAAGAAATGCCCAGCAATGGCAGAAGACACCTCGGAGAAAGTCAACAGAAATGACCACGAAAACAAGTTTTCTTTTTACGCATATTCCGAGGAGGTTTTTATTCTAGCCAAAAAAAAGTTGCATCCGTCAAGTTTTAGCAGACACAACTTTGTAGAGCAACATTCCCGACAAAGAGTGGCACCCTCCAAATAGTTTGTATTGTATTGTATGTACTATATACAAATAGTGAGTCAAGCCTCCATTGAGCTGCATAGTCAGTGTTGGCTCTCTTCCGCGTAGGTGGCCTTGCGAACCTCCTCTATGGCTTTACACCAGGCAAGAGCGTAGCCCTCGGGATCTTCCAGATAGTACGTACGGTTGGGCTGCAAAGCAAAAATATCTGCTCACTTGTTGTCAAAAGTCTAGCAACAGCAGAGCCTGTATTTTGCGTCCACTGGGCAGATGGGGTTGGCAACTTAATTACCGTGTGAACAAAGAAAGTTTTGAAGTTCTTGGGTTCTGGCCTCAGGTTTGGTGACCATGGGATTTCCCCCTTGAGCACCATGCTGGCTGGGTCCACATAGTAGAGATGGGGTCCCGTTGTCAGCAACAGCATACGACGCCTCGCAAACAGACCCTGCGTCCGCACGCAACTTCTGACCTCCCACACCTGCAATTGCTTTCTCACCTTTCGTTTGTCCACCAGTCCTTGCTTTAAGATGAGATTTCCCTCCACAAACTTGTGATAAGGGTTTGTCTCGGCTTGTTTGTTGATGCGAGCGTCCCGCTCCTGCGCACTCACGTCCAGAATGTGCGAGCGAGAGATGCGATGGGGCTTTGCCGAGGGGGCTTCCTCTTCCACCAGGGCCAGCCCCAGGATGCGGGTCATCTGCTTGCCGTCCAGACCGGGTTCCAGGTCGTCCGGTACCTTCACAAAGACGGTCGTCACCCGCTGCCTCCCCCCCGGCTCCTTCCGTACCTCGTACTGGGACCTCAATTCTTCGTTGCTCGAAGTCCCGGGTAAGAAGGGGGTCATCTTGGGTGGCTCCGTTTCGGCCAACGTCTCCCAGGGGATGCCGGCAAAGAAGTCGTGCCCCTTGAGTGCTCGGTACCCGCCACAAGCACCCAGCCGTTCCTTTGGTTCCAGCACCTGGGTGTGCAAAAACTCAGTCCCCGCTCGCGGGTGCCCGGCGAGAGACTCACGAGAAGCTTCTGCACCAGCTCTTTTGCCGTCGGGTTAAAACCGTCCGGGAACTTGTACTCCAATTTCATTATTTTCTGGAAGGTTAAATATTCGTTCCTGAAAAAAAGGCTCATGTGAGGAAGAGGCCCCACAAGGTCAAACAACTGACGGAGCTCTGAAAGGAGGGAGACCGGAGATCATTTGATAGACGATGCAACCCAGGGCCCAGAGATCCGTACTGCAAACAAGCTCCGGTCAGTGTCTGTGCGTCCCGGCATAACGTCTGGCTCACCTCGGGGAACAGCTCTTGTCCGAGAGCATTTCTGGCGACACGTACTGGGCGGTGCCCACAAAGGAATTGTGGCCGTTGGGTTCCGTTTCACCCTCTGAAATAGCGTCTGCGATAGTCACTCGCCATCTCTGACCCCTTCCTTACCCGAGGAGCCGAGAATTTTGGCCGATCCAAAGTCTGTGATCTGGATGTGCCACTTCTCATTGAGGAGAATGTTTTCAGGCTTAAGGTCCCTGCAATGTTGCCAGACCCTGGTTACGGGAACTTACACTCGACGCTTGCAGAGGCTCACCTATGAACTATACCTAAACAATGCAAATGTTCCAATGCAGACACAATCTCTGCCGAATAAAACCTCGTCACGTCCACGTCGAAGGATCCGTACTTGACTATGTGGGGCAACAACTCTCCGTGCTTTGCATAAGTGACGACAAAGTCTGCACGTGAGCGGTCAAGGGGTCACCAGAGGCGAGTTACCAGACGAGAAAAGGATACAGAGCTTTTCTGCGTCGTGGAACGTCGAGTGCAGACGGATGAAGAATGGGTGAGGTCGACTGCTGAGCAATCTCAAGATGTGCTTCTCACGCATTATAGCCTTTTGCTTGCGTTCGCGAAGGATGTGACTCTTGTAGCACACTTTCACTGCAATCTCCCTTCATGTCAAGCAAACTCCCTTCAAGGTGCCCCCCTCCACCCCCAAACTCACCCGCATATTCCTTGTTTGTACGAATCTCCTTGGCCAAGTACACCTGCACAAACCCTTTCTCCATCTCATTATTTGTACAGGAGCCACAACTCGCAATAAGTGCCTCTCTTCCCGAGTGGCTTCTCAAAAATTAACTTTCTATACACCTAAGGCCAGCATAGCTTAGTCCAAATGGGCCAAATTAGGAGCAAGCAAAGGACACTCACCATGGAATAGGAGCCCTCGCCAATCAGTTTTCCAAAAATGAAATCCTTCGGCGTCGGTTTCGGCGGTCCATCGCTAGTCGGAGTATCTGCCTCGGTGCCGGTCTTTACCATGCTCGAAGAACCCCCCTGCGCGCAGTCACAGTCAATCCATCTGGCACTGAGCCCTTTTTCCTTTGCTACAATCAATTTCTCGGATTGGGATTAGACAAAAGGCATTCTTTCATACACGTTTGGCACATAGAAAAGCAAAGGTCACTGACACCGGCCCCAGGCCTAAACTGTTCACCCACCGCTCAGTTGAACTCGCCAAAGTGGAATCCCTAGAAGAGAGGCATTTAAACCAATACCTTATCAGGAGTCGTCGACATGGTCACTAAGTCACAAGTTGCACCGCTTTTTATGAGACATCCGTGTAACAAGCAAGCACAACAGCCAGATATGAATGAAAAACAGCTTTCGTGTTGCCAGACTGGTCTCGAATGAGGATGCTTGGCTTTTCTCGGTTGCCAACTGCCGGGACCTGCTTTGCTCAAATTTCAACCCCTGCTGCTCATTCGACTTGGCAAAAAAAGTACCTCTCGCTCCCTGCACAGCACACTAGAGCTGTATCAACTATTGCAAAGCACATGAGGCATAGAGGCCTGCGCTAAGCAGCGGGACATTTCCAAGACTTTCCATTTTAGGGGAAACGGTTATTCTGGTGCTCACATCATTATCCTGAAAATCCCAGCTCTACTCCTGACACAGAACACAAGTTGATGCTCTGCAGCTAACGGCATTCCTTTAGCAACACTTTTTGATGAAACAAGCAGCAGATCCGCTTTGAATGAATACCCGCCGGTACAAGTGCATGCCAACAGTAGAACAACTCTGAACTCTGCTGCTGTTGTAGCACCACATGCATGACTTTTGCTATGCTTGTTGTTGTGCCACCTGATGCTGTAGCAATGCTCGTTAGATATTGGGTTGCTCACTTTTTCCTTCCTTTTATTGACGAGAAAAGAGCCAACAAACCCTTTCATTTCTCTCGCGTGGAACAGCGCTTACCAAACAACTCAACTGTAAAATCAACCTTCTTTATTTGCTGCCGGTGGATGCGCGTTGTAGTCTCTTGAGCTTGGCATTCTTGAAGGCGGCGTGCACCAGCAGCTTGCGACTAATGTCTCTCTGCTGCGCGGACAGCATTTCCCGCCTGTCTGCTTCCTTCTGGGCAGCCATCAAGCTTGCAAACGTCCCTTGGGACTCCTCGCAGCACTCTTGGCCGTCTGGCTCGAGCGTCACCTTGCCCTCGAGCAGGGAGACACGCACCCTCCCACAGGGCACTGTCGACAGGTTGTCCTCCACGTGCTCTCTGCTCCTGGGGCGGGCGTCCACAAACACTCGGTTCCGGGAACCTGAGCCACCAAGAGAGCCATCAAGCAATGCAAAGTTAGGAGAGAAAGCCTTACCAAAGGACATGTAGACGGGCAGGGCCACCGACTTGGGCGTCTTGAGGTGCAGGGAGAGGAGGTTATCCCATCCGCCGGCCACTTTCTTTCCCAAGGCCCCACAGACCGCACGCACGTTCTCACACACGGCCACGTCCCTCATTCTCAGGTGGGCAGCCAAAACGGTGCTGGAATTATTCGGCTCATTCAGCAGCCATTCCACCATTGCGACCTCCTTCAACCTACCTAACCGTGCCCTGGCAGCGTAGCATGAGATATGTCGTACAAAGGACGTGCTCGACGTGGGATCTCAAGTTGTTTTTCGCCATGTCCACTTTACGAGGAAGCTTGTTCTTCTCGAAGAACGTCTTCCCCAGGGTCCGAACTACAATGGGATAAATGAGCTGGTCCGCCAAGAAAACGTCGTAGCCAGCGCACAGGTTGCGCTTCGCTTCAAACGGCTGGTACTCCGTTCGGAGTTGTCGCAGAGGGATAATCTGTCGGGGAGACAATTATCATAGATGACAGAGGACAAGGGAACACTTACGTCAATGTTTCGCGTGAGGCCAGCTTCTCGGAGAAGGGTCCTGTAGTGATCGACAGTCTTCTCGTTCTCGGCACGAGGGTTCTTCCTGTCCAAGTCTCGGACAAACAGGCACACATCCGCACTCTCGGAAACCAGGCTGTGCGGCAAGTCGCTGCAAAATTCCCATCTTGTACGATCCCTACTAACATTTCAATCAATTACTTACATCTTAACAAGTCTGCTACTGATGTCATACGGAATTTTCTTGAGGGTCAATTGCACATAAAGGTTCTCATCCGAGTTGTCCTCTTCAATTAAAAGCTTCTTGGCCTTTTTCAGCTGATACTTGTTTGCCACCTTACGCAGAGCTTTAATTGCGTGCTTCACCTGCAAGAAACGTTTGCCTCATTTCTCGTCTCAAACTCCACAGAAAAATATTACCTTCTTCGGGTCCACGTGCGTCGCCATTTTCAGACGAAAGAGAAGCAGCCCGTAGTTTCGTATTTTTCCCACGAAAATAAAGGGGGCCGAGCGAGGATATGCCAAATGACTGCCTGTTTTAAATGTCCACTGAAATACTTATCATTTTTTTATTTTTTGTTGCTGTTGTTGAACTAGCATTTTTCAGAGCGGTATTACAGATGATTGAATCGAGTGATCCTCTCAGTTGTCGCCGTGGTTGTTGTAGCAGGTTGTAGTGGAGTATGGCACGGAAGCTGGAAGGCTACGAGTTCTGGACGAAGACCTTAAAACGCGCCAAATACATCGTGGCGCCTATGGTTGACCAAAGTGAGCTTGCCTGGAGACTTCTGTGCCGACGTCACGGGGCTCAGCTGTGTTACACGCCAATGCTGCACGCCAGCGTGTTCACGAAAGACCCGAAATACAGGAGGGAAAGCGTGGTAACTTGCCCAGAAGATGAGCCTCTCATAGTACAGTTTTGCGCCAACGACCCTGAAGTGCTGTACGAAGCGTGCCAGATGGTCGAGCATCAGTGCTGCGCAGTTGATCTCAATCTGGGATGTCCACAAGCCATCGCCAGGGCTGGTCATTACGGGGCCTTTCTCCAAGACGAATGGAGCTTACTTCGTGCTATGGTGAACAAAATTCACCGAGAGCTCTCCATACCGATTACCTGCAAAGTGCGTATATTTCCCGACCTGGAAAAGACAGTGAGCTACGCGCAGATGCTGGAATCTGCTGGATGTCAGGTCTGTCTGGTCTTTCTGCTGCTCGTCTCGTTCTTTTGAATGTGTTTTCTTCTCAGTTACTGACGGTTCATGGCCGAACGAGGGACCAGAAAGGGCGTTACACGGGGACGGCTGACTGGGACTACATCAAAGCAGTCAAGTATTTATGGCTTCACAACAATGCACATCCCTTGATGCCTGCTTCCCAATTCCAGGAAAAGCGTCAAGATTCCCGTCTTTGCCAATGGCAACATACAGTATTTGGAGGATGTCGAGAGGTGTCTTAGAGAAACTGGTGCCGATGGTGTCATGTCAGCTGGTAAGACAGACGCTGGATGTTTGCCAAAAGGAAAGTGTGTTATGTGTGTGCAGAAGGTATTCTCCACAATCCAGCCTTATTTACCGGAAGGACCCCTCCAGTGTGGGAAGTGGCCCTGGAGTACCTTGCCCTGGTACAGCAATACCCGTGTCCAGCGTCCTATCTTCGGGGACACCTCTTTAAGCTCTTCCATCACTGGCAAGCTAGCTTTGACAATGAGCCGTTGTCACATTGCTCCAATATTGCTTTCAGCCTGACCATGGCACAGCACGAGGATCTCAGGGAGAAGTTGGCAAAGGCCGCTCGGCTCGACGACTTCGAAGCCGTGGCCCGGGAACTGCGCCGACGGCACCAGGTGATGGCGTCTTCCCATTTTCTCCTCTGTCTGACGCTCGTCTTCAGCAGAGTACGTGGTCGGAGAGCAGCAAAGTTGCGCCGTGGCTATGTCAACCGTACGTCCGTCCCAGGTGAGTCCCCGGGTGGTGCCCAAAGGCGGGCCCTGGCCACGTTCCCTTTCTGCAGCCCCGAGGAGACGCTGAGGACGAAACGGGACCTGGACGTAGAGTACAGGAAGTTGCTGGAGTGGACGGAAAGCGTGCAGTGGCCGCCCCACGTGGATTTGCAGAGTATGTCCAAGAAACAGCTCAAGAGGCTTCGGAGGAACCCCAAGAAGGCTTTTGCCACCAAGGAGGTGTTTGAGCAATGTGGCTCGTGTCCTAACCCCAAGGTGGGTTTGGGTTTGGGGAAAGGAGGACAATGCTGCATCTCCTCTGCTTCAGGGACTCAAGTGCACGTTTGCCTTGTGCAAGCCTTGCTGTCGACTGAAAGCACGACAATTGCTGGATACTTGCTCGGGTAAGGAGAGGGGAATGATGGGGGCCACGAAACATGCTTTGAATGTTCTTGCAGGCCACGGCTTCTGTTTCAAAGCGAGAGAACATTTCCCTCCATTGAAAGGGCCTTTCACGCTCGACACATCCTCCTTGGGGTAGGACACAATAGGAGAGATTCATGTCATACCAACGGCATGTTACACCGCCATCGTCTGCTTTTTTTGCAACCTGTGATCTCGGATGCAATAAAATTGCCCCTGCTTTTGAGGAGACTGCTGCTCACGACTGCCAGGAGAGCAAGACAGCAAAAGTTGTACGAATTATGACCACTTGACGTAGAAGTGGCTCTGAAAGACCTCTCAGGTTAGCCACACACCATTCCCAGTGGAATAACTTTCTCGTCTTTGACTGCAACCCTTGCGCAAGAAACGGCACTTGTGTCGGCTTCTGGAACCAATGTGGCGTTGCTCGTGCTGCTTTTGTGGGTAACGTCGCGTCCTAGGCCGACTTCGCAGGGAAGTGTGCCGCACCTAAAACCCGACTCGGGATTAGGGCAATTCGTAGGAGGGCAGTTGGTGGAAGGGCAATTCGTCGAAGCGGAACATTTGTCCCAGGGCAATTCGTAGATAGGGAAATTGGTCGAAGCGGCCTTTTCACCAAATGCACAGAAGAGCTTCCGAAAAGAAAAAACAAAGCCTCTCGTCATGATATAGAGCATTTTACGATCATATGTGAACAGAGACGGAAGATCTGT
>JARGYV010088023.1:0-10037 GCA_029532675.1 Ornithodoros moubata
CGTTGTTTTTTATCTTGACGGGCTCGCCAAAACTTGGTACCTCAATCACGAATCCGAATATCAAGATTGGGCCACATTTCGCAGCCGCATAGTCGGCGGGGGGAAGATGTGAGAAGGAAGACGACGACAAGGAGGCTCGTGGGCGTTCTGCAGTCAGGGATCGAAGCGAACAGACGTGTCGCAAAAACCCTCCTAACAATATTAATGATTGACGCAGCACTGTTCGTGACGAGCGACAGCAGTGAAGTATATCATGCATCCTATATTTGAAGGAAAGTAGAAACTTTTCCGAGGCAACAGAGGGTGACCATTTCCGAAGTGCATGGCCATAAATTTCAATGTCCTCCAAGGCACCTGCCCGAATTTCCAAAAGTTGACGAGACTGACTACTGAACGTCTTTCAGCGATTTTGGGTTATAAAGAAGATATTGTGGCACAAAATTGGTCAGTATGTTATGGTTGAAAAGACTATAACTGTTATTTTTATATTTTCTCACGAAAGAAATGCACGAGTAGCTGACCTGTAGTAGAATGTCCATGGGATTAAGCTTTCATTTCGTCCGGAATAGATTCACAGAAAGCGGATCACACTTGTATATCGTGTGCCATTGTATACCACCAATTAAACAATGGCGCAAATGGAAAATACAATCTGAAAACGTGGACGCGTAGACAGTAATAGCCTTGAAAATAACGAAAAGAGACATGAAGGTAACATATCACGGCAAAGCGAGCGTTTGCATATATTAGAACTGCTTTAAATAATAATGATGCCGCATGTATTGCACGTGCGGTCTATCTGCTCATGTGCCGTCATGTTGCACATGCGCTTCAAATAGAGAAAATCAGTTTGAGCTCCGCATTATTTCCGGCATGTCTTCAGGCCAGTTCAGAAGAATCAATAAAAAGACAACCGTACATTTCGTACCGTGTTATTTGAAGTCCAGTTATGGGGACTGTCAGTACTCAATAACTATGACGGCTCGTGTACATTTCCTTCTTTTTGCATCTAGTGCAGCCTGGGTTGAAAGTTCAAAAGAAATAAATTTGAGAAGCGAGGACCATTTATCTTTTCTAATCCAACCACATTTCAATAGAACGACTAAGTGTCCAACATTGTTCGCGACCACAATGATTCTGTGCAGTCGTTTCCCCTCTATTCGTTCACCTCTGTTCGCAGCCTAAGATAACATCGAAGTACCATCATTAATCCTGCCTTTATCAGCGTGCACTCTAACAAATAACCGATCGTCTTCCTTTGTGAAGGTTTTCGTTCATTATATAATTCCCCATCGAAGAAGGCAATAGATTATTCGAAGCATACTCGCACACACGCACGCGAAGTAAAAGAGAAGGGGAAAATAATGAAGGTAATCACCGCAAATAAAAAACTTCCAACCCATGCGGTTTACCTGATGGGGCCTTCTCCAATGCTATAGACATTAAAAGATGAGGAAATGCTTGACGATGAGAAAACTGCGTGGATCTAGTCAAAGGCATTACTATGAATCCGTTTAGAATTGGTACAGCCTTACTACTACGTGATTGCGATAGTACTGTGGCAAGACGTCTCGTCGTCTGGGTGCCAAAAATGACGATATACAGATGGTTTAATTTGTTTTTGCACTATCAATTTCACCAGCGCCATAGCCGAGTGGGCTAAGGCAACGCTCACTCCATGCATAGACTGGCAGCTGGTGGGTTCGAATTCAACCACCAGCTGTGCTGTCTGGGATCTTTCCTGGATTGCCCTCAGACTTGTCGTCACAGTTCTTCTTAAAGTCGGCCCAGAACGCACACTAAACCCCACTCTCACCCTCCTTCCTTATTGTCCTGTCTCCATCTCCTGTCTAGGTCTATTTGCTGCTCATGGCCATAATTGCCCTGCGGCGCTAACACCAATTAAAAACATAATTTAATCCACCGGATCGTCTGCGCACATGTTATTTTGCCAGTCTGCCACCCTAGCAGTGCTACGTTGTCGCTGAGTATCAGTGTATTTGAATTTTGAGTACAAGAGATCTTTTTGTTTATCGCCAGTCATTATTGAAAGGATCTCAAGGCTGTTTCAAGGGCGAGCATCTTACCCACAGTCTCACGGGGAACGGCCTAATTCACTATAGACTACACAAAGAGTTTTAAAGACACCTAGCTTATAAATGGAATTTCGATGCACAGTTGAGATCATAAAACCAGCAGTTCCTATAAACGTGACACCTGTAACATTCTACACTATATACAGCCGACTAAGTAATAGTAATAATTCGTGGCTCTAAGTCGCGAGATGACTATGGTTGTAATTTAAATCCTGTCTTCCTACAATATACTTGCAGCGCTATGCATGATGCCCGCGAAGATTATTCCAAGCCTGCTCCGACCAACGTGTGCACCTTTGTAGCAACCCAAAAACATGTAGCGCGAGGAATTCTGAATTTGTGATCATAAGATAAGAACAGTTCAGGTTCAGTGCATGCACAATTCGCCAAGTGTAGTGTTCGGAGAAGAAGGTCCGCACGTTTCCGTGTTCAAAAAGCCCCAGTCTATTCACTCACGTGCCCCTTTGTATTCACACATAAGCATGCGCACACATCATCCAATTGCATTAGCGGCGTCATGAATCATATGCCAGTTACAACACACCAACATCTTCATTACTTTTCAGCGCAAGCGCATGTTCAGAAAAACGCGAAGGAGTTGCTCTCGTTGCCCTAGTTCAGGGGGTACACATGAAAAGAAGGGAACTTACGTATATCCTGTCAAGCTCTCGAATATTTCACCAATGATCTATAGGGACTTTGCGTCTCAGCCATCACCATAAGGCTACAGCCGAATGACGTCCATCACCGGAAAACCACGGGGCACTGTTTTAACAGCGAGCTCCTAATTTTGGAATGAGAACGGAGCTCCCTTCACGGTAGAGCTCGTTCCAAGCTGCCTGCGACATTCAGTTCTGAAAGAAAAACCATACGCAGAATTTTCATTCTTAGGCTCACTCTGCGCGTTTAGGCGTCTAGAGATCAAAATACATATACTGGTGCCCCGTACACGAATGGTAAATTCATCATGATGTTCATTTTAGAATATTCAGCATAGCCAACAAAGTGTAATGGATATACAGTGAACAGTGAGTGAATGCTTGATTATGGGCTCAATATACAATGACGTTATATACACTATGTAACTGTAACGCTATGTAACATGAATGCCCATGATGATGATTTATTCCCACTTTTCTGTTTGCCGGAAGTGGGCGCCAAAGGTGGCGTAATGAGGACGGTGAAGTTAATTTTACGTTTATTTGTTCACGGCAGGGTGCTGAGACTATACTGTCACGTTAACAAAGAACCGTCCGGCATTTATTACAAAACTTCGCACTTCCTGCTTTTTGTGAATGATTGAAAACATTGCAAAGCGTTACAGTTTGCTGTTGACATTATACCTTTCCGACATGCTTCGGAAGTTAATGACGTTCTCTCGCAGGAGGACGTAGGAGCTGTTGAAACCTTGTCTGTACACAACTATGCTACTAAATCGCATGAAAAGAAAACAGATGTTCTTTATAAGGAGGGTAAACCCAATCGAGCTCTTCTATTCCCTTGGTGGATCGGTGATTGAGCGTTGCGACGGGGTTCATGACTTAGGCGTGATTTTCGACACCAGTTTGAGCTTCAGACGTAATAGCAGTGCTTTGGTTCAACTAGGTATGAGCACGTTCGGCCTTTTTCCTAGGATAACTTTTAATTTTATAGGTCCCTTATTTCTCGTTAAACTCTATTCTTCTTTCTATTCTATACGTCCGTGGTCTGGGGCTCTGCAGTGACAATTATACTGCCGCTCAATGATACTGAAAGAGTACAACGAAATTTTTCAGGAATATATCGTGACAGGTAAGTTTGTCGCAGACTCTTTTACACGTGCCCAAGATTGTTGCACCATCTTGAGGTTCCTACATTACAAAAGAAAATAATAATGTCTGACGTGCTCTTTCCACACAAATTTAATGGTGTTGTTGATTGCCCTGGTCTTCTGTCATATGTGGCCTTCTATTATTCTTGCTATAGTAGTCGACACTGTTTTCTCTTTTATGCCTCTCCGAGTCTTGCACACTCTCCTGTTGTTTGTCTTCCACTGTGTTACAGTTGTATTACTGCTGAAGATGTGGATATCTTCAGTGGGCAGCGCTTCTACTGAGCGGATATTGAATCCCTTTGAGTCACATACACTAGTCGCAGATATTGAATGTTATAATGATGTATTTGCCAAGTAGAGTGCTGTTGCTACTGGGTTTTAGTAAGTTGTTAGTTGGTTGCGAAGCAGTGTTGCTACGTAGTTTTCAGCATGAAACTTCCTCATCTTATGTTCAGTCATGGTGCACTGCTTGTTTGGCTGTAGCGGTTGGCAGGCACCTAACGAAAATTTAACAATAAATAACACGACCATCCTAACTCTCTAAATATAGAAAGACCCGGCGTGCCTTCTGTTTTTACTAAGTGGACGGTACCATCGATATTCAAGTAAACGGGGGATATGTGCACAATGCTAAGCACAATGGCTCAGCTGCATACCTGTTCTTCTGCGTTTCTACTGGGCCCATCTGGCATATTTATACTCACGAAATATTTTCTTGCCACAATCTTTCTCAATTCTTAAATCAATTTTACCACGCGCCATCCCAGATAACGGTGGCAGAGCATAAAACGATAAGTCAAGAATCCGGCGTGAAGACGAGAACCAGGAACATGGAGCACCTTCACGCGTTATATATCTCAGTATCCCGCGTGATAAGACTCAAGCTGAAATATACGACGGGCTGACTCCGCTCTAGCACTTCAGGCTAAGTTACTTAAGGAATCACTTGTCAGCGGATCATCACTTACTTAGTTACTACATGTTGCGTTCGCGACCATATCCAGACCTGAAAGCCCCAAAATCCGAATACATCACTAATTTGTGAGGTACGAAAGAGCTACCGCAATGGCGAAATTGAAAGGTTTACAAGCCCACAGAAATGGCAAAAAATCCAAGATACCGAAAGCAACATTCGCGCTCTCTTTTACGTGCCGGATTTCCTGTCTGCAGAGCATAGCCTATAGCACAAATGACAAAACCTCATCTCGTTTTCTCCTTCTGTCGTGGTTAAAGAATGTATATCTCACAAAAGTCAGCATTCTAGCGGAGTCAAGTAATTGGAAACATGCAACCCTATCTCACTCCGTGATTATTCCCTTTCGTCTGCTACCCAGTGAGTGAAAGCTGAGGTTTTTGAATGGTTCGGAGGCAATTACTTTTTTCTATAATCAGTCGCAATCTTCATGTGGTTTTATGCTTATCATATGATAGTTTGAAGTGTACAAAGAGTTGTAAGTTTTGAAACGGAAGCATGAATGAAAACGTACCCTTTACAGCGTCGGCATGGGTGAGAGCTTAATCGTCAAGCTCAGCATCAACAGACTCGTGAAATGCACCTACATGATTTTGGACGTGGCCGTGAAAGCAGTACGAAGAGAATCATGTTTATGAGTTTATGAGTTGTGTTTGATTCCACCTTTCAGTTAGATTGCGGTAAGGAGTACTCTCATCGCCTGACGCAATACGAGTCAGGACATTATCACCATCAAGCGTCGTGCTTGCGCGAGGCAACAAGAGCATACATTTTGCTTCCGCCGGTATGATGCACGCGATACATACACATGACGTCAGTAACTGTTTTTACTTTGAACAGCTCGTTAGAAGAGGGATCTTCACAACCCTCAAGAACCAGAGGCCTTGTAACACTGGGTCGACACGACATCCAACATCGACACCACGTTCCGACACGCCATGTGTCGAAGGCAGTGCTGTCGAGTCGTTGCCCGGTGATATTGCGAATACCGCAGTCGCACTGCTGCGACAGCGCTGCGAAACGACAGAAATATGAATGTCCGAAGACATTGTCTGATCAGTGTGACAGCAGACCGCACTCGACAGTTCGACAAAGCAGGTGCCGCGACACTGTTGTACGCTGCTGAATTTGTTTGTTTGTTGTAGAGGAAGCGGGTTCGGTCTGCCTGCCTACTTGGCGGCACGCTGCTGAAACACTACTTAACTTTGCGGTGTAATAAGTAAACTGCTAATAGTAAAAGTGCTAATGTGCTATAGTAAAGCAGAAAAGTCCTGCACATCACTGAGATCCTATTTTCGGTAAAGGTTGCATTGAATTCCGTCCATGGGATGCGAGCCCACTACCTCCCCCTCTATAACGTGAATGAGTGACGCCTAAGCCCACTCGACCATGACACAGGTCTCTACATGCGTAGCCCTATGTAATTACAATAGTGACGAAAACAACTTGCGCTCTGCTTCGGTGTGTAGTATTTAACTGTACCGGCTTGAAGAAGCCCGGTCGGTGGCTACAATTCCGGACATACATATTTCTAGTAACCTTTCGAATACAAGAGTACGTGTTTTCTCTTCATCGTAGAAATAGCATGTGTTACCTAAGGTTGTGTTCACGCCATCACAGCCCGTCGCTGCTGCATGTCTTGGGTTATACCTTCGAAGGAAGGGCATCGTTCGAAAGAATCGATACGCAAATAAAATACAAATAATGGTCAAGGCAAATCTTTCCATCCCGAGAGCAAATGCTGACGCTTCCATTTTCTCGTCAGCTGTTTCCAGAGCTCAATGTATTCGACTGATAAGTGGCCTCCCAACATTAATTTTTATCCTAGCATAAAAATAAACAGTAATTCCCACTGTCTGTGTTATAGCGTTCCAGATGTGACGTGTGTGATTTTTTTTTTTTTTTGTTCCCAATTAACTCCATTTCGAAATGGTGGTGGTCATGCTGGT
Organism: Ornithodoros moubata; assembly: GCA_029532675.1. NCBI lineage: Eukaryota > Metazoa > Arthropoda > Arachnida > Ixodida > Argasidae > Ornithodoros > Ornithodoros moubata. The sequence continues at coordinate 6,832 of JARGYV010088023.1, forward strand.
CCGCCATTTACTGCCGCACTGAAACAGTTCGTGACAAAGTGCAATCGAGGAGCAATCTGCAATCGCAATTATAAGCGGCGTCTCTCCTGATGAGAGCTTCATACAGAATGAGAGGAGCGAACGACAACAGTATCATGACAGGAACCACAGGGAAGAGGTGCGCTTAAGTGGTCACGTATCGTGCGTATGCCTTTCTGTCTTTAATTTTCTTTCCTTTTCTTTTCTTTTTCTTTCCGTCATAGTTTATGAATGACAGTCGGCATGTCACGTGTTTCTATGTCTTCACCTTAGCGAGCCAATTAGGAAATAAGCGATGTAGAAATGTAACAGATTTGATTTTGCTGCAATGTACAGATGACCCTAATTACAGAAACGGTCTGGAACCCGCAGAGTATTCTTTGCTGTAACATGAGGCCTGTTTTAGTACAATCTGTAATAAATTCGGCAAGATGTCAACTTTTTTAGGCCACTTGGTCGGTGTTCTATTTTACGAGGTTTCCCAAGGCGTACAACGTACAACCCAGCGCTACAACTCAAGGCGTATACTCACGTTACTTCATAGCGAAGCTGGAATCTGCTCGTGTAATTTTTTCCTGAGCTAAGTTTACGCAAGATTACCGTGCTGGCCAACAACAACATATTAAGTGGATGATATAAGCGAAAAACTATAAAGATGATGACACTATACGTTGAAAACGCCTGTGGCTTTTAGAAACACGGTGAGTGTATGAAGTAGGAGGAGCTGATAAATAGAATAACGAGATACAGAACACAGAAACTATCGAAGCTCAGGGTTTCGCTTGTGAACCGTGGTTCAATGTTTCTTGTGTTAGTTTACAGTCCTATTTAGTTTTTAGCGTTATTTCCTGCGATGAGACATTTGACGACTGGCGACATTTGACAAAGAATCGGACAAGTGGCCAAGTAAAAGGGACAATGTTGAATGGCGTTGGACTGGCTCAAAGATGTAAAAGGAGAAACAACAGTCTTCCTCGTCTTTCCTTAACACTGCCGTGAAGGTGAATGCACATGTGGTCCTTCATAATGCAGGGATGTGGAAAGAAACGTTGACAGCACGTGCCTCTTAGCGTAAAATGAAATTAAGCCAGTCTTTCAGGAGAAACAGAGCTTTCGCCGGAGACCTTACCATGTAACGATGGTGTTTCGTATCGCAGTGCAAAGTCTTGCAAGGCAAAGGTCCAGGAGGAAGCGGCACGAACAGACCCTGTTGCTTGTGTACGTTTCTGAAGCGCAGGAAGTCATGTTCATTCTCCGTCTTGATCTAGGAAAATGCCCAGGTGCTCTGCGAAGATCCACTCATGTACACTCCGTTGCATGACTGTTGGCCTAACCTCAGAGGAGGACTTTTCCTGATTTGTGGAGGCTCGTAGGGTATGGATCATAACAGACTGTACAGGACTGTGCATCGTGCGCAGGTCTGTATAAGCACCAGTGTGCTAACCTCGAAGAAGAATTACGCAGAAAATCCCTGCAGCATCAGGTAATGATCTGTTTCGTACAGGACTCCTCCCGCGAAGCGTGGATATGAACAAAAGATGGCATGGCCCAGTGTCTCTCCTGTGGTTCCTTAATATGAAGTTGTATTGCTTTCCACTGTACTTAAGGCAAGGTTGTTGGAGCGAGTGTGAAATATTGGCACTGCCAGTGGTAGAGTCAAGTACGAATGTGGGAAAGAACGTTGATGATACTGCGTTGAGTGCGAGTTCTCTCCCGTCCGCTTGATCGTGGTGCTGCCTTGTTCCTTGACGGGCGGTTCTATACTACTAATCATATAGATGTCAGCATGGGTCTCGAAGACTCGCGTCCTTCTGCATCTCAAAGCTGGTAGTGACATCAATTGAGGATTTGTGTTGTAGGTTTAAGATACTGATGAGAACATCAATGTGCCGAGTTCCTTCTCCTGGAGGCGATGCGTCAGTCAGGAGATGATGATGGTAGAAATTCAGGCAAATTCTGATCCGTAGGGATGCAAACCCTTTTTGCCATGAATGTACAGCTTGCACCTTCCAGAAAAAGCTTGGCACACACTTTGATCTTCATCACAAGCCCTGTATAGAAACCGCAGTCCAGGACCCTGTGTTCAGTCCTGTCCAAGTCTATTATTTCACGAATTCACACACCTAAGTAAAGGCATGGCGAGATAAAAGAGCGAGCTTGATCTAGTACCTTCAGTGAAGTCAGTAGGATCTCTTCTTCTTCTTCTTCGTCCTACACCGCTCTGGCCATTAGCCACGGAGGCGATTGGCCATGGATTAATACAGGTGGTGGTGGATCTCTGTCTCCCGTAAAGTCACCACGATGTCGGTAATCTTATCCCGTGCGTCCTGTTGAAGCTCTTGCAGATGGTCAACGGTCCTTACTCAACGATGTCGAATCCATGTCATCCTGCCATGAAGTATTTTCTGGAGTTTCGGACGACTGGTTAGGCAAAAGGGACAACATTCGACAGCGATGGACCGACTCCAAGATGCAGAAGGAATCAATGCCAATAGGTGATGCACGCGCTCTTGCCTGCTTCTTCACAGCTTCTTTACAATCACTGTCAGATTTCTGATGTGTATTCGTATCGCACATCAAAAAAAAAAAAAAAAAAAAAAAAAGAGAGAAAGGAAAGAAGACCAGCATTTTTATGACAGTACCGCGTTAGAAGGAGATTGATCCGTAGCCACCATACATGAAACCATAGTCGGAGTTCCTGTTTGTGCAGGGTCGTATCCCGAATTGTCTCCACTCGAACATAACATTCAATGTTTTTTAATTTCAATTCAAGTTCCTTTGTCCAACGCATGATAATTGCAAATTCACTCAATGGTTATTTGTGCAGAACGGTTCAACAAGTCGTCCATATCGGTTGTCGATCAACAAGAACAATAATTAAGCAGTGTTGTACCACACCATGCAGCTCTTTCTATATATAATAGCAAGCCAGCAAATACTGAAACGCTCTGAAAATAACAGGCGTTTTCAAAATTTTAGCTACTCCTGTGTGACTAGCCTGAATATGCAGCAGTATTTTCCTCCATCACCCGACCAGTTCAAAGTAAGATGTGTGGGGAGTCAGTTGTGGCGACGCGCAGACCTGAGAAATACAATGTAAAACAGCGAAGACAAATCCAAAAATCCGGTGGAGCACAAGTTAAAGCAACACGCCTCAGGTTGGAAGCCGCCGATATTTCGCACAGAGA
>JARGYV010088070.1:0-10169 GCA_029532675.1 Ornithodoros moubata
TTTTTTTTTTCCCTCTCAACTCTGTCCAGGTGTTGGACAAACTATGAGGGTCCGAGTGGAAGGACCACGAGAGCAAAGGATTAGGGTTGGATCAACCGTCACATTAAGATGCTCTGGTTCCTCCCAGCAGAATGTAAGCTATTATGTCCTTAATGTCTGTCATATGCACTCCTCATCGTGCATATAGATTTATTATATATTATGTGTCATATGAACCCGAATCATCATATTGCAAAACCATTTGCACAGGTACCATTCTCACTGGTGTGGAGAAAAGATGGACTCCCACCTGCTAGCTCTCGTTCAACAGAAGCCAGTGGCATCCTGACAATATCAGATGTCAGACTTGAAGATGCTGGAACATACACGTGCACAGGAGAAGACACGTCAAGCATGGACAAAGATAGTGTCGTAGTGCATGTCGATGGTGAGACAGATGCTGACATCATTACTCTCACGAAACTAATTTGTATGTACAGTATATATGGAAATGGCAGACATATGTAAAACATTTCTACTGTGGAATAGTTGACTATTTTCCCTAACATGAATCAAATTATTTCTATGTAAATGAAAATCTTAACTTATCCCTACTAAACACTCCCAACGTCCTAGAAAAAGCTGTCAAACCTGCTTTGACATACACAGCACTTTGTTTTATATCCAAATGAGGTAAAATATAAAATGAAACAAACGCTAGAAAGAGCAGGCAAAAAGCAGGCGATGGAAGTGGCGATGGAGCAGAAGTGGCAACGAAGCTATTTGCCTGACATGACTTCCTTCAGTTAGCCATCAGTATTTATTCACATGGAACATTGACATAGAGCTTCTCTTTTGAGCTCTTTAACAGAAGCTTTTTCCATCTCACTGGTGTGTTTTTTTCGGCCCTGGACTGTGAAAAGCACAAGCTACATTGGTGATCGTAGTCAAGCAGATTGGTTGTCGTTAGGGTATGGTTAGGCATCTGTGCTCTTGCTTTTCCATAAAAGCTCAGATTTAATACGCAGATCAAAGAAAACTGTTTCTAATAAAAAAAGAAAAACGAAATATTGCAATATTACTTTTGCAGGCTTAGAGCAGAATTCTGCACCCAGGGTTCGCATTGAGCCGCGCTTTCAGGAAGTCAAAGTTCACCATCCCGTAGAGTACCGCTGCTTTGGCGAAGGGTTCCCACCACCAGTACTCTCTTGGAGTGGGGGGCGTGGTGGTGTCCTCAACCCAGAATCTTCCTTCATCAATGGAGTGTTCAGAATTCCCTCTGCTCGCAAAGAAGATGAAGCTGAATATTTCTGCACTGCTACGAACTCTGAGGGCACTCATCGTGGTCGCACTGTACTTTTTGTTCGAGGTGGTATGTATTGCTGACATCTTTGTTAATCTCTTGTATTATCCTTCTTTGTAATTGTCTTCCACAGAAGATACTAATGTTGGTGAAAGCCCCAATGTGAGCATCCACCCTAAGAGTCATGATGCACGCAAGGGAGAAACCGTGCACTTTGACTGCCGTGCCACAGGGCACCCTGCACCCAACATTACATGGTCATTCCAATCTCCAGAAACAGATAGACTTCCCACAAATGCTAACCAGGTACAGCCATTCAATCTGTCTGCGGAGGCGTGTAGTTACAAAAATGGATAATCAAAGAAATCTGAAGCGTATCATCTTTGCATGTTCATCTTCTTCGAGATGAGAGTATAGTGCACATAGTTTTGTGCATAAATTGTCTGGTAAGGAAGTGTTCATATTTCTTGGAGAACTCCTAATCACGATGCATGGTGAAATTAACCCTATTTGACCAAATATCTGTGAAACTATCCGCAATGCATGTCTGTCTGTCAGAGGGTCCTTTGTTATTTCCTTAGTTTCATGTGGAGCCTAGTTGTAAGGGACCACCCAGGAAGTGGCACTGATAAATTAGAGAGCACCTTTGTGAATTTTTATGCAGTGCTTGCTTTTGACATCTGTTTTTGAAGGTTCAGACTACAGTTTTTTACGCCTTGCTGAATGTGTATTACTCTTGACCTTCTATGCTTCAACATTTCAGGTCGGAGGTCGCCTTACACTACTCGAAGTGCATGAAAATAATGGAGGCAACTACTTCTGCTCTGGCAGAAACCGTTATGGGACTACTCATCGACATGCCACTCTACGAGTTGGAGAAAGTGAGACATAGGATCATCTACTTTTAAGTCTCCTGCATGGCCCTCATGAAAGAGAGACCAGCTCAGACAAAATAAACGTTGCTGTACTTTACTTCTCATTGACTGCACTGTCTTGCTCAGGAGGCGGCCACCTCTCCATACACATGGTGCCGGAGCGGCAAACAGTAAAACAGGGTGAAGACTCCGAGATTCGTTGCAACGCACCCGGAATTCCTGAGGCAGCGATTACCTTCTACAAAGTGGGAGAAAACCTCACTCAGCGACACATCGTAAGCATCATTAGAGAGTGACACCTACCAGTTGTCTCTGAATGAAAATTTACGTTCTCTCAGGTGCAGGGTGGCATTCTCAGAATTCAGCGAACAGAGGTCACAGATAGAGGGCGCTACGTGTGTGAGGCTCGCTACGGAGGAGAAATGGCTCGATCAGTGTCTGAGCTGGAAGTAGAAAGTAAGAGGTGCTTTGTCACCTTCTGATCTCACGCAATGTTGTCGGTACTGGAGAATGACAGGCTTCTAGAACTGTTTGTCATTTCAAAGACGTACAGTAGAATCTTGTTAATTCAGAAACATCTACTTTGAATTTCCAGATAATTTAAACAGATACCCAGGTCCAACCAGACCCTGTATATCAGTACGTAGAAACTTTTGGTAATTCGAATGGACGAGCATACACTTCAGATAATTCAGTGATGGTGCCCGCAGGTCGGGCTAAAATAGTCCACGGTACTCCATAGGTTCTCTGCTTATTGACTTTCCATACAGTATGCGGGTCTTTTCGTTTCACCTTCCCAGTGCTCCGTGGAAGCATTGACTTCCTTGAAGCGTATGATAGAGCTTGCATTACCCCAATGGAAACAGTGGAAATTGGTGTTCTGAAGCTGTAGTACACATAAATGAGAACGGAATACACAAATAAGCCTCAGCTTGCTTTTAGAACACCAGTGAAGAATGTGACTGAAAAAGCTCTCCCAGGGACTTGAACCCACATCTCCTGGATGTGGGTTACCCAGGGCTATGCCACCACTAGCTTGCTCAGTGGTGGTGCCCTTGACTGGTAATCCAGAAGATGTGGGTTGGAGTCTTGTGGCTGGCTAGCTTTCTCAGTGACTTCCTTCTTTCTTTGTTCTTATGTTAATCCATTCTCACCTCTCCCCCTCTTAGTTAAAGCTAGTTGCAGAAAGTGGAGGTGCATTTTGTACTGCATCACTTGTTTTCATGACCTTTTGAGGTCAAAAGATGTTGACTGAAAGGTACAGATATTGTGGGATGTGAAATGCGGCCAAAACTCAGAACAGATATTGCGAAACTGACCTTCTGCAAAATGCGGACACCGTGCTTGAATTTGTGCGCAGACTGCAAGAAATGCCAGCATCAAATCTCGATTGCTTCAGGGCACAGCTGCAAGCTCAGGTTACTGGGTACTTTCTAGTATAACTGGTGCCATAACCTTGGCAAATAAAATTTTGTGGATGTGTGTGAGTCCTGTGCTTTCTGCTTAAGTCCCACACAGACACACACACCATGATAATAACCAGACGATTTTCTTGCCCTTAGCAGCAGTTGTACGGCAGCAATGTGACCACAGGAAGGTCAGTTGCAACATCAACGATGTGAATTACCGCAAAATCATCTCAGGGCGTCATGCTGAAGTGAAACTAGTACCGCGAACACACAGCGTTTTTTCTGCTTTAATGCTGGTGCTCAAATGCCCCATGCCTCGGGGGCTCCCGTAGATGATGCTCAGTGTATAGTTTCTTTAAAAGGGCTATTCTCACTTGTTGTTTTTGCTGTCAAGCTCATTCAAAATTGATCTTTCCACTTCTTCAGGACGAGAGGTACCTGGAGTGGAAATATATCCTCCATCAAATCCTCCCATCCAGGAAGGGACTGGAGTGTTGCTCCAGTGCAGAGTTACAGCTGGCATCCCAATACCTGCTGTGGAGTGGACAAGAGCAGATGGAAGTCCTTTCACCGCAGGCACTGAATTATTAGATCCCGGTATCGTAAGGTAAGCACGTTACGTCATACGATAAAAATAGGAGTACGCAGGCAAGGGAAGTGCCACATTTATACTGTAGTTCTCATTCCACAACGGTCTCCCATGCAAAATATGCATGTCAGCGAAGCACAGCTCATGAGAGCATGCCTAGTGTGACATGTAGCAGAATCACCTATGCTTAGTATGCACTGCAGTGTGAAAGTTCAAAATGAATACATAGTTCTTCAAGACTTTGTTGAGCCCCCATACTGTCTGTAAACCCGGCCTGCATTGGATTGGATTGGATAGGTAGAAGCAACAGCTGTGCGTAAATATGTCTGCCGTTAAGCACATTCCTTGCTTTTTAACTTCTCCCACAAGATTTTTGTTTCATATGGGTGGTCATTGAGTGAATCAAATGAGACATGGTATTACAAAACTTTCCTAATCAGTTATCAATTATATCGGTAAAATCTCTGATATGAATCGCCCGGGGTTGCACAGAAAATTTATCATTCGAAATTCATATCATCAGAAAGCAAGAAAGCTACCACATTTTATTGTAGTCTATCTTTATCGCTTTAAGAAGTCCTTCAGTGTTCTTTGAGTCTTTTTTTTTTTTTTTTACGGACTCTCTCTCAAGGTTTTTCCGAAACACGTAGGAACTCTTGTATGTGACACCACTAGTACCTGTAGCGCCTGGTGCATGCCACACAACATCCAGTGCATGAAGTGCTTCTGCTGTCATTAGAGGCTGCACGAAGTCAATCACGGGGGTCTCCTCATTGTTACTCTGAGCTGCCGCCGGATTTTGCCATATCCCTGGCAATTTCACTGACAGAGGTCGCAAAGTTGTCATCTGCTGTGATGTAATCATGTGCCAACTGACGTATACAGTAAATGCTCATTATTTTGAATTTCAGGTGTCGAAAGTAATTCAATTTAAACAAAGTTAGAATTAGTGAAAGTACAAAAGTAAACTCGCATCTAGAGTGGTAATACGGAATTGGCCGCTTTCCATTTTCTCCTTCAGCACATAGGTACTAAATAAGTCTTCTGTATGCCCATCAGTGTGACAGTCTTTTTTGGAAGCCTTCATCACCTAAGACACCTATGGCACATTGGGGCGTCCTTCCCTTTCCCCTCATCATTGTTGCCCTGGTCACTCACAACTGTTTACGGTTGTTGTGCCCCCTTAGCGATATCCAGTTTTTTTAACTTCTCCTTGTCAACTTCACACACAATTTTGATATCCTTCAGGTTGTGAACGTCCTTTCCCAGATTATGGCATGACAAACATAAAAACATGTCCACAACACCAGTGTTTGATGAACACCACATGGTGACCAGCAGTCAACATCCTTGCAGACCTCCGATTAAGGCCTGATTGTGTGGATTTGGATTAAGCAGGATTTGTCATTACGGATTGCAGATCGGATGTGGGTGATCCACAAACGAATTACTTATTACGAAGGTTTAGAGCAGAGGTAGCAGACAGTTCCAAGACTGACAAAATAAACCTCTCAAGTCATCTCATTCATCAATTAATAGGGCAGGGAAAATTGCTGATTGCCTTTATGGCATCAGGAGTGCCTTTTAATCTCAAAGATGCTTGTTCTCAAACCCGCTACAATTCTGTTCGCACAACGCACACACAAAAACTTTTACACTGTAATTATCTGATATGTTTCGGCACACAGCAAAAGGACATTTTCAAAATAAACTGCCTGAACAGATTACATCTTGGGCCCTGCAACAGTGAAGTTACCTGGTTTTGTTCATACCAGTCAGGCAAGTGAAATTCTTGGTATGCGGGTTGCAGATAGGATGTCTGCACTAATTTTGTTTCCTGTGAAGTTGGCATTTTACATAAGTAACGGAAGTATATTCTGATTTTGCATATCCGATACGGATGCAACATCAGTGGATACGAATCTGATGCAGGTATTAAATAGCTCATTCGTGCAGGGCTTTACCTTTGGCTCCGCTGATAAGAAAGCAACTCTAAGCATGTCACACGAAGCCGGGGGACGAGAAAGTAGGAAAACTTGAGAGAGAAAAATTAAGAATTGAGTTCGTATCAGATTTGTCTGGGCCATGCAGTCACTTTACTTGTTGATATGCCTATCCGTTGGTGTCAAAGGTTCACTTCAGCAGTGTACTTTTTTGCGTCTGAGGTATGAATTATCTATACCGGAATACAATTACATGCTAATTAACCAGTGACGTTATACATACATGGAGGCCTATGGGTACTTGAATTACAAGACCATGATTACTGGTTCGAATTATCGAGAAGTTAACAGGTTTTTACTGTTCAGAATAAACAGATTCACAAAAGATGAAGCTGGAGAATACATGTGCACAGCCAAAAACGAAGTAGGCAAGGTGATTGCAACACGGAGATTGGAACTGCACGGTGAGTTGCACTGTTCTGCAGAGTACAGTCCCTCATTTACATTAGTGTCTTTTTAACGATAAGGCTCCTACAATCCAATTGTTTGCCAGTCTAAGCAAGGCTTATTTGTATTTCTGACCTTTATGGCACATACCTTGGGCTTGATGGCTCAGCTTAGGTACATTTGGGACAACTGGGATTTTTGCAAGGGCTGCTACAACATAAAGAGCATGCCTTGATTGGTATATTTATCCAAAGTATGTGCCAGTAATTGATAGTTCTATTCTCTTCTCTCCTACTTTGAGCAGGACTTGCACGGGTTAGGATTTTGCAAGTAAATCCGTATTACGTCAGAGTCGGCGATCAGATACGACTGGACTGTGTAACCCAAGGTGATCCCAAGTCAAAGGCTTTCTGGAGTAGACTGCATCAACCCATTACAACTTACTCCAGCGTTGAGGACGTGCATGACGGCGCAACTACACTTTTCATTCGCCGTGTGGCTCCGTCAGATGCTGGCATCTACGTTTGTAATGCTAGCATTCCAGAAGGAACAGCATATGAGAGGATACAGGTTATAGGTGGGTAGATCTATTGTATATTGCTGCATATAAATTGTACCCCCATCTGTGTACCCCCAGGCATGCACATACAGTTCGTATATGTACATAGCTAATTTTAGCTAAGATCACATTGTATGCCTTTCTCTTCTTTCTTTATAGCCCCATGGCTGTAGCTAAAATGAGCTTCCACACTTCCTTTCTTACAGTACAAAATGACAATACGGGTGTACCAGATCTAGTAGTGGAGCCACAGACACAAACAGCGAAAGAAGGGGACACTGTGATGCTGCGCTGTCGTGTGGAAAGTATGTGTTAAGAATCCTCTTCTCTCTGCAAATCTTGACATGTTTTTTCTTCCTCATCATGTGAACAGATACTGATCAGCCCATTCAATACGAATGGGTGAAGGTGCATGACGGAAACATGTCAGAACACACCATAGACAATGGAATGCTGGTCTTCCGCAACTTCCAGCCTACGGATGCTGGAGAGTACGCTTGCATCGGTAAAGTCAATGGCGAGAAGGTATTCGAGAGACATACAAGGCTTGTTATTGTGGGTGAGTGTTCTGTGTGTTCCAAATTTTTGAGTCGGGCGATACATTTCACAGCTTCCGCTTTCTTGCTGTTCAAAGATAAAATCTAGAGTTTGCAATAATACAGATCTTACTCAATTTATTAATATCTTTTGCAAGTATTTTCTTGTTCTAATGCCACTTTAAAAGTGTATTTGCTGCTCTTATCGTATCTCAAATGTTTCCAAAGTGACTCATGACCTAGATTTATATTAAATGTTATTTATCCTCACTGCTTCTCAGGACCATGGTCAAAAGGCAAGTGAGTTTTCTTATGGCATACCTTAAGAATGTTTCATGCCCCCTTTTGACAGCTTACAGTTAAAGAATTTCTTGTGTTACTCTTACAGAAGCATGGTAACAATGTGTAACTGTGTAGTAATACCAATCTTGTTTGGTTGCAATTACATTATGGTGGGCATTGACATGAGAGGGCAAGGGAAGGGGGCACTTAGCCCCTATTATGGAGTGCTAGGGCCTGCGAAGAGAGCTGTTGCCAGTCGAAGTAATCTCAACAGAATCTTTAATGTGCATGCTGTGCATGTCTTTCTCTATTTACATCATCCCCACCCGTCAAGCAATTGCTTCAAGAGGCCTCGACGTCATTGAGTATGTCCTCAATGAACCCAGTGTTTGTCAGAGGGAACGTTTCTTTGGTGTAGTGACGGTTATTGAAAGTGGGGATTCTTCAGATACTCTTGTATTCAGGGTGGCAGGATGCTCTTCAGTCTGGGAGCATTCCAAGCTTCTTGTAGACACCCATCATTCTGCTGATGTGCATTCTTTGAGTTGATGTGTCATCTGAATTTTCCATTAGCACGGTAGCAGCGTTCTCATGCTCAGTAGTGTCTTTCTCGTATTCAGCAGTCGAGCTGCAGTATTTGATGAAAAAAGTGCAGTAGTCAAGGGTGACTCTCATTGAAGTGGTTCTGCATAGTAGCTGAATGTGTAGCCTTATTTGGATGTCTTCCTCATGAGCACATGAAAACAATGTCTGCTGATCTACGGTGCTTGTGTGGGGTGCTGTCTCGCACTCCTCCTGAACTACCATCTGATCCAAGCTTAGTTGCCGCGGCCCCAGAGCATCAAAATGATTTATTTCTTCCTTGGTCGTTTTAGATGTTTGTGGTTCTGCCTCACTGTCATGTCTTTCGAGAAGGTATGCAGGATCATTCCTGGATCGTTTATCTGCAGTGGAGAACCACTGGAGCCCTGATGTGTGTATCCATGTTTCATTGAAATCTCCAAACTCTGAGCTTGAAGACTCGTGCGAAAGTTTCATCATATTTCGCCTTTTGTTGTCATCTTCGTGTTTGGACAGAGTGCAGAACTTCGAAATATGCTCACAGGGCGTGCACGTCACAGACTAAGATAAATTGTCTTTCCATGTGTTTTAAATCAACTACATCATCCGTCTCAGTTGTAATGCTTCTGCAGACCTTCAAAAGTTTGCCCATATCATCTACAAGATGTCGATGCATGAAGTTTCTTGTTCCTCGTAGTTACGACACTGATTTAGGTGAGCATTTACTGGTTGTTTTGTATGGCCTGCTGTGAAGGCTGTTGACCGAAGATAGATTTTGCTCAGCATGTGACATCCAGTCTGCATTTCCAAGAACCATGGACAGGTTCATTTTGCTTCAGACACTTAGTACATGTGTTCCAGTTACAGAGTACAGATGAAGCAAATCTCTGCATAGGAACTTTGAACTTGGAGTTGTCTCAGTGTCAAAATGGCAGTAGTATCTTGGAAGCAAAAAATTTCATTCTTTCTGAAGTCCTTTCAGTATACTAAGCACTTCATCTTAGCCCTGTGGTGTCAGTGTAGTCTACTCATTCTTTCAAAGGGAGACCGAAGAATTCCTTGTTTAAAAGGATATGCATTCAGAGTAGCAAACATTTTTTTGTCATGTTATAGCTGACTACTGACCGCAGCTGAAGCTTAGAGTTATTCTAATCTTGTACTATGAAAGCCGCCCAAACATTTTGTCAAACGAACCCCTGGAAAATGCCTTCCATGCACCAGTTCGTGAACCATGACCCTCCATGTCCCCAAAGAAGATTCTGACTGTGCCCGTGCATATAACCCAGTACCTGTTATTAATGTTGAGCTTAATTTTTGTAATTCCTGAACATGGTCACTTTCAGCACCTCCAAAGATTCAGTTGAATCCTGCAAGGCAACATGTGCGCACCGGCCAATATGTCTATATCCAATGTACTGCAACTGGAGACCAGCCAATCGCCATCCACTGGACAAGAAAGGAAAACGAATTGCTTCCGGGCACCACCCATGAACGTGATGGTATCCTAGAATTCAGGGGCATCAACCCTTCAGATGCTGGCCACTATGTCTGTACTGCTAAGAATGCTGCAGGGGAAACAGAGGGCAAAGCTGAAGTGATTGTGGCTGGTGAGCTAAGATTTCTCGTTCATTTCACCTAGGAAATTCACCTGAGGCAAGCATAGTGTAGCTAGCCATATTGTTTTTG
>JARGYV010088072.1:0-28838 GCA_029532675.1 Ornithodoros moubata
CCGGACGTGGGCTTTCGCTTCGCTCAGCCAGCCGCTGTTCCAAGCTGTTGACCTTCGCTGAAAGCTGAGCGATTGTCTGGAGCGCTGACTGGTAGCCTTCAGCCTTGGCCTCATGCCTTGAATTCCAAGATGGAGTCCCGTTCTGGTTCCATTGCACGCGCAGAAGAACGTCGGGTCCGTGCGGGGTTGACGAGAGCTAATGGATGCGTTTGCGACACGCCTGCCGATGGTACTGCAGGCTTCGCTACACGTGTTATGCGGTGAAGTTCTGTTTTTAGAGTGTTGCATGCAAATAAAATGAACCAAATACAGTACATTTTAGGTACCACAGTGTAGGGAGTTTCCAAAATCTGAAGTATCACATTCACTGGCACACATGCACTTGGCAGTGAGGGTCATACCAGGTAAATATTGACAGGTATCTTAACGCAAGTGTTTAACATACGAGGGTGGCGAATGTGAGGTTGCTTCCTTGGGGAAAAGAAAAAAAAGCTAGTGACATTTGACTAGAAAAAAACTGAGGTAAGGCATCCAAAAAGTATCTCAAAGAAAATTATAGGCTACAAAATATATGGCTATCCCTTCTGTATGCAACGTTTGTGTTTGCAGCACTAGTAAGAGCATTTAGGATTTAACAAAACTACAACTAAAAGAACCCTATAAACACAACAATGAAAAATGACCGCTAGAATGGGAGACAAGACCAGCCAACTGAGTTAGCGCCTGGGGCCTTGTTCTTCAGGGTCTTCCCAACATTATGTAGTGTTGGAATGAGGTGAGTGTCGAGAGAAGTCAGACGTTCCTCCAAACATGGCCCTCCAAACTGGTGGTGGTGGTGGTGGTGTATCGTTAACAGGGGGAGGCGTGCGGTCTGCCTGCCAAACCTCCAAACTGGTGGCCCCATGTTGGACAAGCCAGTCCACAAGGGAGTCTATAAATATAAAAAGTCTTAATAGCACAATGCATGTCCTAACAAATCAAATGTACCTTCAAGAATAGATGCTTTTTCTGGAGAGTGCTGAGGCTTTGCACAAGGCTTGCTTTGCCCCGTGGTGAAGTGATTGCATGGCAAGCTCCAAACAAAGGATCCAACCCTAATAAAACAAACAATGAAAAAAATATTGGAAACGTATTATACAGAATGCTTACCATGCTCACGTTGGCAGCAACAGGTATGTATCCAACGCTTGTTGAGTTGGCCTTTTTAACCCTAACGAAAGGCAAAAAAACTGGTTTAACACAAACCGTAAAATTCACAGCAACCGTTGTCAGTATGTCACATATGTGCGCCCAACATTATCACCTAACTGTAAAATACTAAACATCTATTCTAACGTACCTTAGTTCCAGGACGCTAATTTCGCGTGTGCACTGGGTTGGCGAGCCATGAAATGGAACCACATTAACTGAAAAACAGAAGATGAACGGATGACGTAACGCTAATTATATGTGTGCAACACGGAGGCCTACCGTGACAGAGAAAAAAAAAAAAAGGTCTCACCTTCCTTGTCCTTTGTGACAACTGTCCGCGACGGGTATACCCGCACTCATGCCTCATGCCTGCCGCCAACCTAAGCCTAACAAAGACAAATGCGGTAAATAACAACAACAAAATAAAGAATTCACCGGCTAAGTTAGCTATAAGGTTTTTCTCACTAATTTTATATTGTAGTCCTCCGGAAGTTCATAGTTCACTGAGCGAACAAGCACATGTCAAATTATGCAACCGTTCACGAGGCAACACTGGGCTCATTCTTAAAATTAATTTTTGGAAAAAAATATTGGAGATTGGAGCTCACACGCTGTATGGGTAATCACCAAGGCACATAATATATACCCGAATTGAAAAAGACGGTTTCGTACCCGACGACCTGTTTAAGACTTATGCCATCCAAATCGCCGTTGTCGAAAATGGCACACTGCGAATTTTTATCAGAAACGCAGTAAATATTAAGTTAAACGAATGAAATTAATACGTCAACAACATCCGGTACGTCAGCAAGTATGGAAGTCTGCTATTGGACAAAAAGCGCAGCGAATCGGGGAAATAGAAGACAGCGCGCCGTGTCTCGTTCAAATTTTATTGTGAGCATTCGCCCGCAAGAAAGGCGAGCGCTGTGATCGCGAGCGCAAGCCAATCACAAGGGCCGGGAGACTCCGCATTTTCCGCCACTTCCTGCTGACGCCACCCAATGACGCTTTTCTGTGTAAGAAAGGAGGGAGATGATGAAAACACGTGACATCCATCGTCTGCTTTCTCTAGTCTTGTGTTGTCACTAGTCTATTGCGTTCCTGCCGATGGGCATTCGGGGCAGTCTTACGTTAGTACTAACGATTCTTGTTTCACTATAGTTTCGAAATCCACCTTTCTGTACGACACCGTCCCCTTAAGGAGCCCTGACAAGATTTTTCAGTACACTATTTTACGACCGCATAATAAAGATACACCACCAAGTACTCACGAGGTCAGACGGTTTCCTCCAAAGGCTAGCATTTACATATTTCACTGCACTATTTTAAAGATCGCGTTTCAGACGGCTCACGGTAGGGTGCCTCGATGATATCGAGGCTTTTATATCGCTTTTATCTCTCTGCAAATGTGATTTTACGATTTTTCTGTTGATACTCTCCGATATACAACACAAACATAGGGGTCGAAAAAAATCTTGTCAGGGCTCCTTTAAGTCCGGACTCAATAATCTTGTGGTAGCGCTGCAGTCGTCACGAGTGAACAGGACAAAGTACAAACAGTTCGCATGCTTACAAGTGCATTTTATTTCGACTTCCAACATATCCGCTTCCCTGATCCACGGTGACTCCCACATATGTTTCCCGGGGGAAGATGATCACCGCGCCTGGAGGACAACGCCAGACAACACATGCCAACCAATCAAGCGTCATCGGTGTCATATGTTGTGTCTTTCAAGCAACTGAGAATTCCGAAGGAAGTGTTTCCCGCAAAGTATTTGCGGCGACTCTTTCTGCTACTACAGGCTATTTTCGGTTGTATCAAATTTGGCGCGTGCTGGGACCATTGAGGAGGAAACCAAGATAGTCAATCATGAGCCATGGGCTAAAGCTGGTCCTATTGGCTGGCGTCCGCAAAACGCAGGTGTCCAAGCACGTACCTCCGAACCTAAAGTAAAGATAGGAAATAAATCAAGAAAATGGTGGCATAATTTTCTTGAAAGTAATGATTTATTCAAATAGACTTCAGAGATTTCTCAGTAAAAAATAAATAAACAATATTCTGAGTTGTGGTACAATTCATTGAGCGTTGTTAATTTAGGATTGATGGCGAACGGAGCCCAGGAAAAAAGAAAAAAAACTATAATGAGAACCATCAGAAGAGGCTACCCGAGGAGAAAAAACTGCATTGAACTTGAGATTATATTTTTTTTCAAGTAAATAATTGCTGTTGGTTTTAATTATATAGCGCACTGTAGCGCAGAAAGTTGTCCTTTTATTTCGTGACCCTGCCGTAAATTTTAAAGCACGCGCCGTTCTGCTTTTGTTTAACACTACCCCACCTAGATGGCGAAATCACGCTTCCTTGTGGAACAAACGTCATATCCGTCAACAAAAGCCATGCAGGGCGATGCGCTGCAACGCAGTGGCGGCTGTCAGTTCACCTGCTACGTACAAGCGAACGCGGTTTCAGTAACAGGTATTGCGCTGTCGTCTGCAGTACGTTTTTTTTTTTTTTTTTCTGTTTTGCGGTCAGGAACCTGCACGCAGCTGTGACCAAGTGAGACTGCGTCGTTGTCGACAGCATGCCGTTCATCGGCAGAGACTGGCGTTCACCAGGCGAAACGTGGGTGAAAACCAGTGAAGGGTGGGAAAAAAAGAAGATCTTGGAGTTCTACTGCTGTTCCGGAAAAGGGTGAGCAACGCTTCCTAGGCAAAATGCGAGCGCAGTTTAGACATATCCTGTCGTTTCAACTTGAGATGGTTATGTGATCAATTTACCGATGTGATAATTCGCGTGTACTGCAGTGTTCAGTTAGTGCTTGATCTCTGTCGTCGTATTCTGCAGGTGTAAGTTGTTATTGGAGCATAGTGTCGTTGCGTCGTAGCGTTGTTGCATTCAGCATGCGTAACAAGCCACCATACACGAATGCCAGGTGCACCTATTTTGATTTGTAAACAGCGCACCATGCTGTTGGCTCCTATGATGTTGATGCGAATGTTACGCTGAATTGCCATTGAATACAAAATGTGAATTTTGCACCAGCCTAATAGCAGTCTGTCCGGGGAGGCTGTCGCGTGAGTTGTGTTTATTGTTCCAGCTGATCCATTCAAAATGGCGACCTTCCGTTCTTATATTCCGAGGACAGCCAGTGCGAAAGTTGTTTCGTTTTCTTGCTTTGACGTCATCTGACACTCGCATACACGGCATGCGTGAAGTAGGGCATTTCCTTATTCTCTCCTGAGCCTTCTCGTGCTACTGTCCTCTACGGTGCAGTAATTGCATTCTACTTTCTAGTGTAATGTTTATTCTTTCGGGTATGTTCGTTCTGACCCTTATGTTACCTGAAGCGAGGCGCCCTGAGGTGGCTGCGATCTTACCTTTCTAGAGCATGTTATTTTTTATTTATTTGTTTTCTCTCTTATAGTTTCCATTTTTCCTTTCTTTTTGCTCACTAACTTTCATTCATTTTACTTCGACTCCATTTAGGGGAAGCTCGCTAAACTTCCAGAGTACATCACATCATAAACCTCACCACTCAATGTCACTGGACACGGTGTGTGAGCTTTTCAATTTGACCCAGCCTGTCAGCGAGTACTTAGCCAGATTTGGTATTCTGCTGCCCTTATTAATAAAATGCCATAATCTGTTTACTGCACATATGATTTTGCTACACACTGTACCATGAAATGTGAAAAAGCAAGACAGACTGAAGACGCTAGGATGGATCGAACGATGAGGCCTTGAATTCTGATTCCTTCAGTTGATATGCCTAAACTGGAACTGCAAGCGACGACCTTTCCGAAGGATGATTTTGAAGATGAGGGCAACCTATCCGACAAAGAAATTGCGCCTCGTCCCAGCCAAAAGATTTTCACACTTGGTGGCTCTCAATTTTGTGTCGTTAACGTAGCCGACTTGACATATTACATGCTCCTGTTCACATTTTATTCTCCAACGTTGGTGACTGATCATGTTCGATGTTCATTTGGGCTCCTATTTTATTGTATACACAAACAGTCCTTACCTGCAAATATTAACATGCACATTTACACTTAGAGGTCAGCTACACAATTAGCTCTCAGCAATAGAATAGGAAGTTGATGTGAAACTCCATCAGAATGTATGGAAACACATCACTCTGTGTTAGCAACCCTTGTAAGCTTATTAGTATCATTAGAAGTTGACAGTAGGTACCGTGTCCACGTGAGTGTTCCGGTTATAAATCCCCCTTCCATTTCACTAAGTGGTAAACTGATGCATACTGGAGCTTTGGCACTAAACCTTGCACCTAGCACTCTGAGTAATGCTTTGTTCAGTTTCTTAGTGAGTAGAACTACATCCTCATTCTTTGTCGAAATATTTTGTATAAGCGGAAAGAAATAAAACAGCCATAGTTGTTCTAGAGAAGATCTTTGTTTCCCTGGCTTGCATTGCTCAGGCATTTTTCTCTCTGGCAAGAAAGCGAAGAATCATCCAATGCTTTTCCTCAGCATTGCAAAAAAGGTTCTCTCTCGAGGAAATATGTAAGGAAGTGGCACCATTGGGTACAGTGTTAATATTGGCTATATATAAGCATGGCTGCTGTGAGAAGGAAAAACGTTTTTGCCCATGAGGTTGTCGGTCATCAGAACTTTCGAATGTATGCAAGAAATGCCCGTTTCAGTTCATGTAAGCAAGGGTCATTATTAAGTAAGAGAAGCATTTTTTCTACACTAAAAGTCTGTTTGCAAAGCTTTGTGCCACAAAGGGCCCTTAAGGTTTCAATAAATGGAAAATGAAATGAAAGGTTGCAGGCCCTGTGACCCTGACTTGTGATGGCACCATGTTTTCCTGCAAATACAGCAAACAAGCTTGGATGTAACCTGGCATAGTCCAGGAACTTGTGTCTGTAAGAATGTGAAATCAGCTTATGTAAACAAACCCTGTATCAGCATCAACCTAAGCGTGGCCCTGATCACTAACAGTGGAGATGTGTTGACTCTTTTAAAAATATCTCCTTTTCAGTCTCCTTTACAGAGAGGCTCTAGTTACCTCAACTTAGCTCTAAAAGTAAAAAGAAAGTGTCTCACTTTTGTTGCCTAGGTTTTGGAAAAGAGATGGACCCCTCCCGGGATGACATTGTATCAAAGCTGCTTTCACTTGCTTTTAGTTTCAGCAGTTGTTAAATTCATTTGTGTTATGCTGCCAGTGTATGTTGTGTGGATTACCCAGATCCAACATGTTTGTTTTCACGAATGAACCGCTCTGTTCTTTTGTGAATAAAAGATTGTAAAAGCATATTGTTTTATTCTGCAGCCTGACTGATCTTGAGGGTGACCAGGCTGGACTATGGAAGGCAACTAAAGAACGCAACAAAGAGGAATACATCAACAACAATGATTCCAATGAAAATGATGACATGGAGAACAGCCGCAGATATTTCCAACAGCCTTTCTGCCAAATCACCCTCAAGTGCACACGTGAGGTATGCCTGATGCATAGTTGGACATGGCTAGACCAGTTCATGTGAGGCGTGCCATGGTGATAGTTACATGAACAAATATGTGTCCATTGGAACACTTTGCTCATAATTTCGTTATAACTTCTGTCATCGATTTTCAGCAGCTTTCTGTAGTGATTCTAAAGCTGTTGTCTTGTGTCCTGTCTATTTTCAGGTGGCAGGTTACAACACAATAAGTGAGGTGCTTAGACGTTTAGACTTTCAAAGTGGCATTCGAGACATCCGAAGATTCAGTTACATTTGTAAGGTAGGTACACCTCATGTACTGCTTTAAGTGTGGTCATCTGGAATGTCCCGTTCGTGATTGAATGATCTCCTACCAACGCATCGATGGCTCACAGGGCGGACATGGAGAGAAGTAGAAATATGGGGGGGTTCCTGTTGGCTGGCAAACTGTTGGAAGGGGAGGGGACAGACAACTTTGTCGATATCTGGCTTAAAATTATTGCATACCATATCTTCTTGCTTGTGCATTGAGTTAGTGCAATGAGTTAGTTCGAGTATGAATGATTTTTGTGCACTGTGTATTTGGGTGTGTATCACAATGTCTCAGACGATGATCAGTGGGCTTAAAGAGACAGTCTCGTACAGAAAGGTTGATTTCAAAACTTTAGTGAAACAAGAATCGTTAGTATAAATGTAAGATTGCATTGAAAGCCCATCGGCAGTAGCGCAATAGTTTTCAAGAAATTTAACAAAATAGTAAAGAAAGCAGACAACGGATGTCACGTGCTTTTTGTCGTCTCCCTCCCTTGTTACATAAAAAGCATCATGAAGCGACGACAGCAGGAAGTGGCGGAAAATGCGGTGTCTCCCGCCCTTGTGATTGACTTGCGCGCGCGATCACAGCGCTCGCCTTTCTAGCGGGCGAATGCTGACACTAAAATTTGAATGGGACCCGGAGTGCCGTCGTCTGCTTCTAATGCCTCGATTCGGTGCACTTTTCGTCCAATAGCAGGCTCCCGTACCCGCTGACATACCGGATGTTGTTGTCGCATCAGTTTAATTTGTTTAACTTAATATCTGCTGCATTTCTGGTGAAAAAAAATTTGCAGTGAGCCATTTTCGACAATGGCGATTCGAATGGCACAGGCCTTAAACAGGTCATTTTGTACGAGACCGTCCCTTCAGTGCACTGATAAGTCATGTGCAGACCATTAAATCAGTCTTTATCAATTTATGTCCCTTTCACTATGCACTCTTTGTTTCTTCTTGTGTTGCTTAGGCACCCATTATTTTATTGTTGGGTTGACGCATTACTTCGTAGCATTTCTTTCTTTCTTCCGTTTCTGTGAGTGGAGCTTTAGTTGGATGAGCATCTGGGAAGAAACTTTGGCAGAAACGACTGAGCAACCTAATATCTTCCATTGTCTACGACTAATTGCTAGTGCTGCCGCAGGCCGAACAACAAAAAGAAAACCAAGAGCACAGATGATCACTGATTGATCTTTCTTCTTCTCACATAAGGCATGTGATGATAAAATGCCAATTACAGTAGAATTATCCGAACTAATTGGGACCAGAGGACAACCAGAGGAAAAGAGGAACTACATACACATCCAATGTTATTTTAAGTGTACATATTATGTATATCTTTACAATAAGCATTACGTGGGTACAAGCACGCATACATGTAAAACAGACAGTTATGGTTGACATTATGGTATGATAGTCATTACATTTTTTTATGTAGGTTCGAAAAAAAAATCATTAAGCTTGATGTGCTTCAACATCTTTCTTTCCTCTTTTTTTGGTCGGAGCCAAATTGTTCTCTTTTTTTTTTCCTTTCCTTCTTTTTTTTTAGAGATATATCAATGGCTGATAGCGTTTGGTCGTGGGAGGGTCCTGATAAGGCTTCCAAGGCACAGTCATCAACGTTTTCTTCCTCGTCATTCGTATGGTGGTTCGGAAGTACACACTCAACAATTTCTTGGTCAGCCAGAGTGGCATATCCTTGTTTATTGGCATCAGAATTCAACCACTTCAGCAGGTCTTCTCTATCACGGCCTTCTCTTACTTTGAGAGATTCAAGTGTGTCAAGCACAAGTTCAGCTTCTCCATGCCCTTTGTTCAGGGGTAGTGGGTCGTCTGTAGGCCCATTGAGATCTTCCTAGTATTTTTTAACATCTTATTCCAAGCCCTTTTTAATGTGCTTGGGGAAACCAAGTCCCAGGCATCAAGTGAGTTCAGAGGGTAGAGCGTTTGGACAGTAAGGTTTGGACAGTCGAGGTTCCACTGTATTTTTTTAGCCTTGTTGCCCGAATAGAAGTTTTTCCTGGTGGTTGACGGCTCAGAGTTCAGAGCGTAGCTAGTTCTTGAATTGACTGTCAGTGGACCACTGCATGTTGGGTGGTTGAAGCCATCTTCATTGAAAGCTCTCTGATGATGGATGATCACTCAGGTCGAAATCCTTGCAAGTTGCCCTTTCTGAAATGAGAGGGCCATCTTTTTGCTGCGTTTTCCCGAAAGCATTCTCAGTGCACACTGTAGAGATATTGCATGCTGCATGAGCTGCCTTTACTCTGTTGTTAAAGTGGAAGAGAAGAATAATTTTTTCTGAAATTTGAGGAACATGCATGACCAGAACATTGCCATACTACATGTCTACTGAATGCCCCAAACAAATTCTGAACACCACAATGCTACCAGACCGAGCAGGAAACGTGACAAATTTACGCATCAACCCTGTATTGTGGATCATTCTAGCCCAAGCATACTGACTGGGTCATTGCCAATTTTAATGAAGAAAGATATAGTATATAAACTGGAATATAGGACGAAGATCTTTTGGAAATTAAAGGGTGCAGAATAAAGCTGTCGACCTATATGCCAGTCATTTAGGGAATACTCGTGCGATTGTCTGGTGATTTAAAAATGGGGTTCTACTTACGCGAGGTCAACCTATATTCCGGTTTATACGTTATGTTGTTATTGGTGTGGATATGCATCATGCGAAATGTTTTTTCATAGAAGCACCTAAAAGCGCCGCCAGTTGGCTCTGAACCTTCGCACTGGGCCAAAAACCACGGCACACAGAATGAACAGAATGAACGTTGTTGCCAACGATATAGAGCAAGATTGGCTTCGCATTTTTGAAGAATTCAGACGAGGCTGTCACAAAACACACTACCTCCTGTGTCTGAGTGCATCCACAGCTGGTTCATTTGTACGATTATCATGAAATTGCCACGTGAAGAAACCTTGCTCTTCATTCATCCAGCTACACTGTTTCTGTTCTGACCGAGCTTCTCCTCAACATGGACTAAAGAATACTAAGGAGAGAGCATATCATATTTTGGGCAAGAGTAAAAATGTGGCGGAAGTGGCTGCTGGTATATTACGTCACTTTACGCGATCAGCCAATAGGACCTAAAGAATCACGGGCGCTGCCATTTCTGTTGGGCAAACAAGGGCGGGCATGTTGGGGATGGCACGTGAGGGCAGGTTCTAGAGGAAGGAGCAGGTTAATTTGCCCAACAGACATTGTGACAAGAGAACTCCCGGCTTCCTAAGTACAACAACAGGTGGTCTCCTTACTATTCTTTCGTCCATGCTCTTCAATCAGATCGATACTTTTGACTATCAAGGAGCACCCAGGTTCTGACTACCCCTTCTTCAGTGATTAACAGAGCTTTTGCTGAAAGAACCTCTAGCTCTAGGTTGGCGTCTTTGAGAGAACATTGACTTGGGGCAGCCCGTAATTTTGCTCTCATGGACCAATCCATTTCTCCACTTATCGCGTTTGTTACTGGCTGCCTGTCATGGCTGACCACTTTCTCCTGGAAGTGCAAGATGTTTCCACCTGACAGACATGTTTCAGACTGACAACCAGTTGGGTGTCAATGTCTGAGTCCTCCATCCCAGGAAATCCCCTTTTGTGCATTGTAGTGGTTGTGGGATACATCATGTTGATTTTTGGTAATATCTATTGACACATTCGCATCACTTTCCCATCCATTGGCTGTGCATCTGATCCTGCTCATAAATAGAGGTCAGAAAGGCTTGGGTACTCGGGGTCCGTTCAGTCATAATTCTTTCCTAGTTCGGATATCGATGGTTCATTATACGAGGCCAGAATACATCAAGTTTTGCTTTCTGTAGTAGAGTTCATAAGCCAAGAGAATTCGTAAATCGAAGGTTCGTAAAACAAGGTTTGGCTGTAATTGTATTTATTTTTTCCATATGGGTTTTAGAATGGTGCACATTCACAAGGCACACCCTGCGGTGTGCACTTAAGGTACTTAGGGACATTCCGCAAGGTATTCTTGAACTTTGCGCAAATAGGTAAAAATGGGTAACTTGCTGCTGTAACTGAATTCCTTTTCCTGGCGTCTGTAGAATATTCCTCCAAGTGTGCAGTTCTTATGGACCACAACGCAAAGACAACAATGCATGTTTCGCACCTGCCCGATCGTTCTCCTCGTTCGACACACTCACACAAATTCAGCAAAATTCAACAGCATTTTATCTTGTACCTATTGAGTTGCAGTTAACTCGTTGAGGGATTTCTCCTTTTGGGTAACATAACGAGGTTCCGTTTTTTCTTTCGTGTGGGCCAAATTTGCATTAGGGATACCATGTTTCTTTTTTTTTTTTTTTTTTTTTTCATCTTCATGTTGGGTTATTTTTTCTACTCCAATAAGCAGCATACATGCTCTTGCTGCACCTGCTTGGCACCTGTGTGGCATCTGAAGTGTGCAACCTTTTTCTGTGCAACCCGCACCAGAAATCCACAGAAATTCAGTTGTAATTGTATGACCTGCGACAAACAAAGGCAATTGGTGTTCTGATGCTGAAACACACAACTTACCATTTGTGTGTTGCTCCAGCATCAGAACACCACCTAGCTGTGAGCCTCAAGATGAGCCCTGGACCGGCACTCCAGAAGACGTGGGTTTGAGCCCTGCAGCTGGCGAGCTCTTTGAGTGACCTCCTATTTTCGATCTGCAGCCTCATTTTTTTATTGAAATTCTTTTTCTTTCATTTTTACTTTTGCTGGGGAGCATGCCCTCCTGAAAGAACCTTGAGTTCAAGAACTAATGAAGTCGAAGACTTCAAAAGTACAACCATTTGAATTGTGTTGTCCATAACAGAACCAATTTAATTTAAAATGTAAAAATAAAGTTGTAAAAGCATAGAAATTACACAAGTGATATTTTTAAGGTTAAGTTATGAACTTTTTTTTATATTTCACTTCAATTATTTATGCAACAATGAAACATCTGGACATTAAATGTTAAGTGGCAAGGCACTTCCTATTAAAAATAGGTTATAGTAACTTTATATTATTTCCAGGCCACCCAGGAACTTTGTCCTATCCCTTTCCCAAGTGTGTTAAAAATAAGTGGCATGTATGTGTTTAAACATGCATTTGTCTTTTCTTTGTAGCTTTTGCACCTGCTGATTACTGAGAATTTAACAACATTGAGTGGTTGCGCCACCAAAGTGCTGTTCACGATGCTGGAGGAAGTAGCCTTCCAGGTCGCCAACAGCCAACAGAACATTCATGTGTTGCAGGTAAGAAATCTTGCATGTTCTTGCATACTCTAAATACTGTACACTTAAAACTAACATATAAGGTCAAAGTCTCTTGTGACTTATTGCAATTCCTGTCCTGTGGCCCTTTACAAACCTTTTGTCATTCCCACTACGTAAAGTGACAAAGCTCAGAAACCAAAAAGGGATGGGGGTCATTGTGAATCGGCTTGACTCGTGTTAGTTCTTTTCCAATCATTAATCATTCAAATTAAAAGGAAGGTTTCTGATCGGAGAAGGCATAAGGTGAGAAATGGTTCAATACTTCAACTGAGCATTCAAACAATCCTCACTCAACTGTGAATAAAGATGGTACCTGAAGTGAGAAGCATGACCTTAAGCTTGAGGACAAGCCAAAGACTACAAAGCACTAAGTGTACATGAAGCTCTTTGTGTATACTCTGTGCATGCCTCAAGCTCAAGGTCTTGCTTCTTACTTGAGCAGTACACCAACTTGTTTGCTTCTCACTTCTAGCTTCGAATATTGTTTGATCGAAAGCTGTTGAAAGCCGATCAAATAAGTCTATTTTGTTCAAAATTGTTGAATGAACATTATTTGTGTGATCCTACAGGAAAGCACTGGGTCTTGACTGAGTTTTGTCTTACATTGTGTGAGCAGTCTGACTGCAAATACATTCTGCAATAATGCTGACTCATAAGAGAAGCTAAAAAAATAGCCTGTAAAAAGAAAATGCCATGGAGTGAAGGTACATAAACAAAGATGTAAAAAATTAAAAGAAGACAGTAAATGGGTGATAACGGACTTCTCCGTGGCTCGAATCAAAGACTGGAGAACGAAGGCTGGAAACAATGGCTGGAGAACGAAGAACGGGCAAGCGTGTTAGTAGTAAGCCAACATGCTAACAATTGTTAGTTATGGCTGTGAAAGTTCTAGAAGTATGAAAGATCACTGGTTATGCAGCTTTTGCTTCAAGACATGGAGCAGACACTACGCAAGTACCAGTGCTGGGGTCGTCCACTTGGTTCAACACAGCTGTGGGAACAGCACGAGCGAACTTTACAACGCATTGCGAGCATACGCAGAAGCATCCAGATCAGAGGCCCACCTTCTGACTCTCCCCCTCCGCAGTTTCGGCACTTACCACCAGAGTTACTCCGTGAAATCCTGCTCAAACTTAGCGATTACAGGTCTGAATTTCTTATTAAAATTTCTTAATGTGTGTGTGTGCAGATACCATCAGAACCACCCTGCAGTGCATGTTTGCATGTTTTGCATGTTCTACTGGACTTGCACTGTATCTGTTTCATATTGTTCACAGGTTTGGTGGCGAGAGGTGGAAATGCAATAGTGAAAGAATTAAAATGCACAACAATGCATATACGGCACATTACAGCATATGTGGATACATATTGCATGTTTTTGCGTAATGTCTAGACGTCACCGCTGGCAGGCACTGCACCTGCCACCGTGTTCTGTTTGTCTAATTACGCTATGGTCTGGGGAATAAAGCTTCAAAATTTTAGGCTATGAGAACATAGTTGACACACTGCTGATACCTGAGCAATCTGCTGTACAAGAACATATTTTGCCAGTATTACATAGCAAGTGAGAAAAAAAGACAAAAGGAGGAAACTGCTGCACACTTGTTGCCAAGTTCTTGGCGATATGTACGTACCAAGTAACACAGCTGAAGATTGAGGAGCTAAAGTATGTGGACATACGTTGTTCACACTAGAGCCTGTAGCATCCGAGCGTAGTTCCAGCGAAGGATTGGGTTGGTCCTGAGACGTTTTGAAAATGCATATTGCTGTCGTGCGTTAGACCTGAAGCATGTATCTTGAACTTGCTATCCACATTTCTTGTATGCCCCGCAACAAATGTGGAGCAGCTTAGAAGCTCAGTCATATTAAATGTGGCAACCATGCTGCATAGGTTAGTGTCATAATGACCGTGCACTTTTGAGCAGTCATAATGTTGTCAACTTTCTGGTTTTGTTTTGCTAGCGTGTATTTGCTGAGGGCTTGAGAAAATTAATGGCTTGTAATGTAATTAATAATGTAATTAATGGCTGATAATGCATAATTTACAGCATGTTTTTGTGTGTTTTGATGCATATTTGCATGTATGCTTTGCCACTTTTAGTGTGTTTTAATCTTTTGGTCTGCCTGTAACGTGCTACATGTTACACCAAGTGTATTTTTTGTTTATTGTATTTTGCATCGATATGAGAATTAGAAGATAGGTTACTCCCGGGTACAAGGCAAGCATTTAGAACGAAGTCAATGGAGGGAACAACAGGAGAGATTGAATTTTTTAATTTGATTGTCCTCCTCTCCATGTGTAACAGCTGGTGGTGGGAATCGAACGAAATAGTGCTGAAAAAGAAAATGGTCAGCTAAGGCAAAAAAAAAATTCACTTTGACTTTCCCTTTCTTTTCTTAATTCTGCTTTCTTCATTTATTTTTGTGTTATGTTTTATTTGTTTTCTTTTGCACTCAGATACAGTGTAGGTTAGTCATTTACTGTATTTTACACTGATTCAACGTCAGAGTACAATCATGTAAAATGGAGCCAAAAGGTACACTATTATATGCCTTATTGCAGCATATACGTATAAATGCAGGGATGCTAGTACCCTTCCTTCTTATACATACACATTTATAAGCAAAAATTAAAAACAAAAGGCAGACATGCACATGGTGATAAAGGCTATAATTCACCTTGCTAAAGGGCCTACTGTTAGTTAATAAGATCTTAAAAGTCGTCACAAAATATGTTGACTTTAGTGCGTCTTGTCCACCTCATTGTGTCACTCATGTTTTGACACTTGATTCTGTCACACCCGTAGGATAATTGGCAGACAGCTGTTACTGTAGAAGCTCTGTGGAGCCAACCTTGCAAACGAGTGTTAACATGAGCCAGTGGAAAAGATAAGAGCATAGTTCTCACATGGGCTGCTTCTCAGCGTAATGTGGGATGTGCAGTAATGAACAACACAATCTGGAACATTGGCCTATTTAAGTAGTAGCATTCTTTACGATAGTTCATTGACACTTCTTGAGATGCAGTTTGTGCTTTGCCACCACATATTAGAAAACTTATCTTTCTTCGTGTCCCAGAGATAGTAGTGACCAGAGCTAGATTGCATGCAGGAGTACGCCGCTGATTTTCACTGTTACTGCATTTTTTATCATAGCCCTAATGAATTATGCAGGGACTTGGTAAACAGCGGCAAAGCCTACCCTGTGCTCCAGTCACTCGTTGATGAAGAGCACCTCTGGCATCGACTCTGCTTGTTCCACTTCAGTCCTGCACAGCTTGAGCAGCAGTTGAACAGCTTACTCATGGACACTTCCCCGTCAACAGAAGGGCAGTCACAAGTTGCACACTGGCGTACAGTGTTTCGCAGGCTGCAACGCAAGTATGGCTTACGAGAGGAGTATGCAGATTCTCTTTTCCTCTGTAGGCACTGCAGATGCCTCTTCTGGAAGGTACGTGTTTTCTATTAATGAATATTTAAGCGTGTTACAGTGGCAGCATTTTCAAGTGGTTACTTTTAACTGGACTCACTTGACGGACTAAAAAAAGGTTTCGGGCCAAGCAGATGCCAACGATAGGTTGATAGCCTTTGTTCTTTGCACATGTATTGTTCCCACCACGTCACCCATTGAAATGTATGCAAATGAAACTGACTTTGAAACTGTCTTGTATGTTTCTACTGAAATGTAATGATAAGAATTTCCCAGTCACTCATAGAGTCAACATAACACGGGAAAGTCAAGAATTAAAACTGAAGACGCAAGGTTCTGTAGTTCTCGTTTTATTTGTAACCCAGAAAATGTGTATACGTTGTCATGCATTTTCGCATGTGTTGTTATGAGTGCATTGCAAAATTTTTTTCTCCATCTTTACTCTGACCTGACCACAAGCTTCCCCTTCAGCTGCCGTGATCACGCACAATCGTGTTGTCCACAGGGAGTGTTCTGATTGTAAAGGACAAAAGCATTATTTTACCCTATTGGCATGGAGCACATTTCCAATTGGCAGAAAGTTGATTCAATCCAAAAGTTGAGACAGGCTCAGACATCTTTAGAAACATATAAAACGTATACCGTATATATAGAACGTATACCATAATCTCGCCTTGTCCCCTTGAATGCCTCCCAGAAGAAAATCTATCATTGGAAAAATCTTCTAACACTACTTTTGTGGCTTACACAGCTAAGATTGAGATCATGGGGACAGATAGAAAAAAAGAAACCCTAGTAGAGTTCAGATTTTTAATTGCACTACAGATGAATCCTTTAAATTATTAAATACTTTTCATGAAAGTAAAAAAGGCATGTGATGTTTCCATGTCTGGGAAATAAAAGTCTGCTTGTTTAATTCGCTAAAGCCACTAAAGTCCCATTCCACTTAATATGTCTCGTTTTCTACTGGTGAAACTTTTGTTGCATTGATTGAGACCTATTGCTGGAAGCCAATCTGTCCCTTTCTCTTCATCCATGATGAGCTGAGTAATTCTCCATTTCAGTCATTTGGCCATCCTTGCCTGAAGTTGGATAATGCTTCTGTGGCTGACGTTGAAGGGAGTGGCTGTAGGGCAGTCGAAGAGGACAGGAGTCACGGTGGGCCCGTCTGCATTCCCATCACTCCCCAGGGATTTCTTAAGTTTTTCTCACTTTGAGAGGTCCTCAAATTTCAGCTGATGCAACAGTAAGACTCTTGCTCTTCATTGACTACCTCTGTCTGTTTAGAACGTCTTAACTAAGAAAGTGGATATTGCATCACGTACGTGTGCTGCTGAACAGTGAAAAGAGAGTTTTGGATATGTAGCATCTGTCAGAGCGTAACTTATTAGGAAGAAAAATTATGCTTGTGTCAGAAAATATCAACTTTTGTAATCCAGTATGTATTCGTTTTGGTCGTTCCAGATGATCCACACGTGTGAATGTTTGACAAGTGGATAGAGACTGAGCACACAGTTCCTAGAAATGGTCTGTTGCATGGGATATGCCCTGATGGGTCACGGTCGTTGAAAACATTTATGTCTGCGCGTAAAAGTTGCTGTGAATATCTCTGTACAGTCCTGTGCTGTCTGCTATGAAATGTAGGATCATTATTTAAACTGTTCCATCGCTTGTTGGTAGATTTTGAATGACATTGTGACAGCTATGCTTTGTCTCAAAATGCTCCAGTTATGTGAATAAGAACTCTCACAAGGGATACCCATTAGAAACGAAAAGCACGTGCTCGGGTGAAACTGTCCAGATGTAATCAGAGTGAAGGACAAGAAGTGAGGGGCTGCAAGCCTACACGTGTCACACTCTTCCTTCAACCCAACAGCTTTGCTTTACCTGAAACTTACCTGGGAAACCCGAACTTAACTGCTTGGAAGGGGTTAAAGTGGGAAAACAATAAGAGGAAAAACCTCAGCAGAGATGTGGCCCTCATAACTGCTAATGTAATGCTGAAAGCACTGCCGATTGACAATACTCTCTACATCTGGTGGCTTTCTTGACTATCTTATTCTGTTCAATTTATGTGATGTATGGACGGTTGAACTACATCTTAGATGTGAGCATTCTAGTGTAGCCTTGCGAGGGTGGGGATACACACATGTATAAAACGCTGCACAGTCTCTCAACATTTGATTCGAACAAATTGTTCGTTTATCTTCTACAGCGTATGTTCCTGTCTGGCGTGAGTGCCGCTTATGCACGATAACGTGAACTATTTTGTTCTTAAGACTCGCACATTATCAAATAGCAGTGCTTTTCACCTTTCAGTCGCATTCTGTGAGGAGGATTGCTAAATATAAACTTTTAGGCCCCCTAGGATTTTACAAAGTCTAAATTTCTGAGTTAAAGTGATTAGTAGGTTCATAGGAGTAATTCTCAGTGAGTTAGGGTTAGACTGGCTTATTTTTTTGCAAGCTGTTTAATTCACGTAGTGATTTTGTCAGTATTTAGACGTGAGATTTTTAGAAACAGCTCTAGTTGGGTCATGGTTAGTTTAGAGTGTCCCTTATGCCTACTTAAGCAGGCAGAAAAAATAGAAAGAATGTCAAGTGAACTTCACTTATTGCCTGAAATGATACCTAGTGATGTTATTTTAAAACTGGCAGCACCATAAAGCATATTCTTAACGTTTGAACATGTTCGCTCCAAAATTCCTTGTATATGTGTCACACATTTCCAGTGCTGTGGTCAGTGTAGACTTTTTTCTTTGCCCTGCATGCCACAACTAGCTTTGTGGAACAAGTTTGCCACAGACTCCTACCACACAAAGGCTATGTCGTCGTATACCTTGCTTCTTAAGGGTATATTTAAGTTATTGCTTTTTGGAGTGATTCTGTAGAATCTGAATACAAAAGGCAACCCCTAGGAATTCATGACTGTATGGCTGTGTACTCACTGTATAATTATGGTCAACCCTCGTTACTATGACACCCGCTAATATGACATCCTCACTTTATGACTGCTTTCCCTCGTAGACATACCACGTATTGTGGACTTTGTCCTCTGAGTGTTTCCCGTTAACACGACAGTTCGCTTTGTGACCAAAAATCAAAGGGAACTGACTTGGTCATATTAACAAGGGTTGACTGTGTACGCTTTCTGCTAGTATCCTCTGATGATTTTGTGCTCATTTTACGAGGGATACGACAGCGAAAGAGAGAGAGAATTTTTTTCGAAGTGCCCAGCTTTGAAGTTGAAACAACTTGTTGCTAAGCTGGTGTCACCATCTGTCTCAGAGGGAGGTCCAAGCAGCGCATGTACTGAAAGCATCAGGATCGATCAAAGTTGCTTTTTCACTTTGCGGCCCGTCAGAGGCAGTAACCGAAAGATAAGACACCTGACGACCTAATGCACCTGACTTTCAGTACATTGCGTTGCTTGGGACTGTAATGAATGTGACTGTGATCATTCTTATGCATGCTGAGCTATGACAGATAACAAATACTCTGTGACCATGCATAGCGGTGTGATTCGCTACTTCAGTCTCATGAATTTTACTCTCGTATCTGTGGCTTGCTTTAGAACATATGGTGGTAGTTGTATCGACGTTTGTTTTGATGCAGAGTACTTGGTTGCATCAACAAAGTTTTAATGTTTACTGTTTACACAGATATGTCCGCAGATGGCGAAAAAACTTTACTGCAGTGTAGATAATCATTCCGCTGAACTTGGAACGTGTATTGCAGTTTACCGCACAGTCAACTCAAGATTGCGGCCATAGAATTTTATGCCAGTAAGTGTGATTCACGAAAGTGTTACATGCGATGTGATGAGCTAAAATGCTCTCTGACACTCCGATGACCATTCCCGGTGAGGACAGCCAAACTTGTATTCCCACAAACTTCATAACTGTGACCGTGACACAGAAAGGGGTTTCACACCAGTTTTGGGCTTTTCTGATGGACCAACTTAATAAGCATTTTTGCTCTATTTTTTATCTTTCCTTTACATGTTGTTATATTCCTTTACATGTTGTTTTTGAGCTTTTGTGGGTTGCAATGTGTTGATATTTGCATGTTCTTCACAAATATCATGCTCTCGTGAGAACTCTCTGAAATGTGCAATTTTAATTTACACATTGGTATTATTCAGTATTTATTACTAAATAGAATATTTATCTTTAGTGTAGAATTTTTTCCCTTTTTGTTGCAGTGTGTACTTGCTGCTTGGACTTTGGATAGCATTTAATGTACATTCTTCCACTGTTGTAGGTATGTAGAGTTTAGCTGTCTTGAATATAAAGGTGCTTTTTTGGTTCAACATAAAGAAATGTGCAACATACATTGTTGTGTTTTTGATAACTTAGGCTAAGGTCCTTATCACAAGGAGCAGGATACAAAGCCAAATTCCACTGATATGGGCTCAGTGTTGGTAACAGCGACATCGGCAATATTTTTCGGAAGCTTGGGCCTGAATTCAATCAGGACAAACAACTTGCTCATTCGTTTCCCACTTAATCCCCACACCCCCACCTGCCCCTTGAAATGACTGCTGAAGGGCCCAAAAATCGGTCCAATGCCCTCGGCAGCTATCCTCATGTTAGGTTCTTCACCCAAGCAAAATCTCTGCAGGAAAAGGTTTTCACTGTCAAAAGTGCACGTATGTTGAATCGTGTTTTACCAGCAAGTCATCAGCTGAGAATGTGTAGTCATATCCAGTGGTAGTCAAAAATCAACGACAGAATAGGAAATTCCTTTTTATCATTGTGTTCTCACTATTTAAAAACAAACAGAAGTGAGTCCCTTTTCAGAGACCTAATTTCTTGTAAGCAAATTTCTGTGCACAGTTGTTTCCACCGAGCAAACAAATAACCGTTTTCCCCCTCATTCCATACCTAGAGTGGCTGACAGTTGAAAGACAAAGTGAAAAAGATATAGGTAAGAAAGTGGCCAATACTCTCAACTGGTTTAGTGGGCTCAAGAGAAAAACAGCTTCGGCTTAAAATATGGACAACTATCTTATCCCCACCTTTATCTTCATGCTAGAAAAAAACATCCCGAGGATGCGCACGCTATGTACTCCCGAAACCAAGCTGCCAAGAATCATGGTTATGCATTTTGACTTTGCTATGTCTGCCACCATCAGGTTATGACACTGACATTTTTTTGGTGAAAGTCTATTTCTTCTCATCAATTACAAGTCTCGGGCCTTTCACTGAGCTTTCCTTTGGCAGCATTCAGCCATTGTCCTAGTACACCAGCAGGAAAGTGAACCATTTAATGACGCTGTGCGCTGGGAAGAACCCTGTAAAAATGAAAGAAAAATTAGTGCACTAGCCAGCCGTATCCAAAACACAACTTTTAACTAAGGCGTGACGATTTTGGGTTTCAGTACATTCGGAAGTAAACATTTTTTTCTGCCATGGTACTAAATTTTTTTTGTTACTTCCACTTAAGTCACTACATGCAAAAAAAAGAAAAAGAGGTTTGTAGACATTCCCTTGTCGAGAGCATAGGGGTGTCGGGCACAGTATACAATTAAGAAAACTTGCCATTAAGTAACTCTTTTGAAGTACTAGAAAGGCTTTATTTTGTAAAGGTAATGTTATATCACTTCGAACCCTGTGCTTTGGTGCCATACAAGCTCTTGGTACCATTACTTTTTTACATTGACATGGGCGAATGTCAATCATGGTCAGTTGACGCTGTCCACTCTTATTCGTGTTTAAAAAGTTCCTTCAACTGAAGATGCCAAGGTGAGGCCATGTGTTGTCTAGGCTTATTCTGTCTTCTACAGTCCTAGCCTGCTGTCGGGTGTTTCTTTTACGTATGAACGATTGGCATTAATTGTTTCTTTCTCACTACTTCCAGACCCTTGTATTCAAGGCAAAAACATGCCATTTGCTTCTTGCCCATTCTTGCCCAATGGAAATGTTAATCGTCTCAGTGAAATTCACGCAGGCAGGGAATTACTCTAAAAACCTTTGTACACAACCAACAAATATGGCAAATACCAAAAATGTTGAGTAACTATTCATTTTTAGTAGTCTAACTACAACAAATAACTACTTCCTCATATTGGAGGTGAATTCACAGTACCACAGACACAAGTGTACCTTTGAAACCGTGTAAGTTGAGAGGTGCTTTGTTCCAGAGGTAATACATTTCCTGTTTTTGTGACAAGTCTCATGCTACAAATAGTGAAAACAGGCAAATCAACAATCTTGATGCACTCACTGCATTGTGCTCCTGTGTAACGGGTGTTCTGCAGTGTGTTATAGGGACTGTTGCTGCTTCAGTGACAGTGTGTTCACATTAGCCATAGTGTAGCCAACAGTGTGGACCAGCAGATCACTCGTTGTTGACTGGCGAACAAGGTCCGCTACTCAGCGGTTTTGAGGTCGACTTGGACACCGGTGCTTTTCATCGCTCTTGCATGAAGATTTGTTTGGATGCCTAAAATCAAAGGATGCATTACTGCCTCTATTTCAGAAAGACCAGAAAGGAATACAGCAATTAAATTGTTTGTTTTGGATATCAGAGTATAAACTTTTGTGTGAATGAAGCCATGTATCAAGTCCATGAAGTCTATGGCACGGTCAACTGGATCCTGTTCATGCCATCCACATGTGCAACTGCAGAGTGATAATGTTGCAGCTCGCATGATCAGTCGAACTAAAGCACAACCGTGACAGTTTTTATTCTCAACGGACCTCTGAGCTTGGTCAGGTCCAAACACTAGAAGAATGTCATGTATTCATTGCATAACATAAGTACAGTATGTTACAAAAGTATGTGGGAAACAGAACAGACAGTAGTTTGAATGCAAGCGTTTTGACAAGGATGGCAAGAAGCAAACGTTTATTTGAGGCCAGTGAGCAGAATGTCACACCATGTATAAGCAAATGAGGTCTGCCTCGTTGAGCTCATGACCCTCGTATGCCACTATGAAATGGAATCTTCGTTCATTTCAGCCTTTGAAAGAAGCTCCCAATGCTTCAGCCAAAACAGCCAAGTGTCAGCCAAAACACAACACACGTTGATTTTTAGGTGCAACGCTCTTTAGCACAAATGTAGCCTACCGAGAATGTTTGGACGACTGTAACTATTTCTGCCTATTTCGCAAATGTGCTTATCCCAAGCAGTATCAGATAGAAAAGAGATACATCCAACTAGAAAGCCTAAAATGCGACGTTGGATTATCCCAACTACATCACTTGCAATGGGCCTGCAAGTCGCTTAGCCGCCTTATGCAGACAGTTTTTGACCTCCTAGGACACGATACAAGCAGCTCGGAAGAGCAAATCAGAACAAAGTGCTTGGCCTGATCGCTCTCCAAGCACTCTCGATGGTTGAAAACGTACACTGTGTGACGTACAGTATTAGTGAACGTGGTAAATGAAAGTATGAAGTTTGAAGCAAAGAAAATGCAAGGAAAAACAAAAGACGAGTGCTCATGCGATTACATACTTCTGCTGGACATCTGGTGAGGTATTGACTACTGATACAGTGAATATGTGCATATAGTGAACTTTCTTTTTTTTTTTTTTTTGAAAAAACAGACTTCACTATAAAGATGTTCTACGTGTAGTATCGCTTCAATGTATACAACACTGTCTCTAATCATCATCGCTTCACAGAGCAGTTATATTGCCAGTCCACGATATCGCCTACCAAACATCTCGTGCAACCCAAGCGAGCTGCGATAATCCCATCATTCATTGCCGCAACAACGACAACAGCCTTTCATTCATTCTAAAACAATGCATCGAATGACTGATGGGCTCCCCTACAATTGCAGCAGGTGTGACCTATATATAAATCCTCTCCACATTAACTTCCTCAATTGCTGCCAGCATGACTCTGCTTTCGCTCGGTTTAAGCTGATGTCCCATGACGAGAGCATTATGCACATCAATGTGGTCACAGAAAAAGCAAATACTGTATGTTACAGTACACAATATGTGTGTGTGAAAAAAAGAAAGATGAGGATGTAAGGCAAAGAAATGTCATTTCTGGGCTATTCAGGGAATTCAAGTATGAAAAACCTGGACGTACCCCTTGAATGTCTCTTTGGTTTCTTTGTCTGCACTGCCATGCCTGCTGTCACAGGACCCAATGATTGTGTCCCAATGGATTTGTGCATTGCTTCATGGCCCTGAAATGATCATTTACCATTATACAGCTGTCTGTACATGCATATTATTTTAGTTCATCACAGCAAACGTATACAAAACCCTTCAGAATAAGACTTGGGGGATGTCATTAAATATCTGGCTGTAAAATGTGACAACGTATGTTGAGGGGATGTTTCATTGGAGTTTCACTATATAGACATATATAGACATTCATGTCAGAAACAGGATGTCAAACCCAGCTGGAATTGAACCCGATGAAGGCAGGTGTTCTGAGGCTGGAGCACACAAACAAGTTTTGCCCTTTTCCTTTTTTGTTGCCTTTGGGACGTTTCTGGACTCAACCCAAATAACAACAAGAAAGAAGAAGTGCAGCAAATGGATTGTTTTTTCCTGCATTTTTCTAGATTGCTTGCGAGCACTCGTGTCCCTACCATCACGTCTCTCATTCCTTCTTTTTTTATTCTTTTCTAGAAGATTTATCTAACCATAACAAACTACATCAAATAAATATTCTATAAATATTGTGTCTCACTTTCTACCGCTTTTGTTTCTGCGAGTCTCCAGATGTTGTAGAGCACCTTAATTTCACGTGTTCAAAATTTCGCAAATCATGCATACAGCGCTCATTTGCAGCCTCTAATTTTCGAGGATTGATATTGTAAAATTGCTTTCTTCCCTTCACAAAATGTTTGCATGCTCTAAGGCTCACAAATTTAGGGGCACGCAAATATAAATGGTTTTTGCGCATGCAAAACAGCATGTTTTGTCGACATCTGTTTATAATCCATTCCCCCCAACAAGCTACAAGCCAGACCTTACTAATCACACTGCACTGTCCTCCACTGTCTAATTCGGACAGACAACAGAGCCATTTCCTAAAAAGAACAACAAGACAGTTTATAAACAGTTAAGTCACTTGCTAATTTCCTCGTTGAATGAAGTAGGTGGGCAAGCATAGAGCCAAGTACAAGAAGGGGGCTTTGGATTGAAATGGCCACGGTGGTCCCCGAAAGAGGAAAACACCATAAACAAGGCCACTATACCCTTAGAAGAGAAGTCTAAAAAATCTAAAAAATTAACCTTCTAGCAAAAGAAGATACAGAAGAAACAGACAGTGTTGTACAGAGATTTTGAAACTGTCTCTCCCTATACCTTAGGGGCTATTTTTACTGAAATGACTAATGACCATTATGTGTTGTCGAACTGCATTTGAGGTGGCTGGCCTCCAGTTACTTGGTTTCCCAGCTGTCCACAAGTTATGTTATTAGTCTGTTGAGCCCCATCCTGTGACAGCTGCTATTATTTCGACAGCTTTATGACTATGGCAATATGAGCTTACCATTGTAGTAGCCTTAGTTTTGTTATGTTCTGAGATAAGCAGAGTGGGCTGCACCTGTAAAGATTAGCCATCCCTGGTTCACAGTGACCTTGTAGGTGACATTGTAGTGTCCACTCTTACCGATTTATTTGCTAACGTACCGTAACTTTGGAAATAGGAACCGTTGCAGCTTGATGAGCACGACAAACATCGTGAAGAATTGCTCCGATCTAGAAATAAAGACCGCTCGCGAATGAATAATCCCCAGAGTAATACCAAGCTCCCACCGTGCTGGTAGGGATCATCTGAGCAGCAGACGCCTTCAAAATACTGGTGTCCACTTTTTGCAGTTTGTTTTGCCCACTGGTGCCCGGAAGGTTTTGTGACGGAGCGGCGCCACGCTTCAAGTAAATCCGAAAGTTCGCACCAATTGATCTCGCGATGCTTGGCGGAGATTCATAATCACTCTGAGTAAAGTGGAGACTGCATATCCGAACAATGCTGTCCGGTTCAACATTTCGACGCTGGATTAATGCCAGCCATTTGCTCCTTTCCGGCTCATTCTTTGGAAGATTGTGCATGCGAAACCCGCGTGTCCATTTTAACTTTTGATTCACACAGCCTGGCACACCGCAAGGCATGACAACTACTACATGACTACTCTGCAACACAGATGTCAGCACAATGTGCACTACTAACGAGCACTGTTTCAATATTAACCACTCGTAGAAAACTGTAAATAGAAGGTCACACGGTTCACACTGACACGTCGCTTTTCACAAAACCATCTTCGAAAACACCGCATTAAGGTGAAAAGACCTGTCAAGCGGATAACTTGTGACGTCGGCTGTAGTTTTAGGTTTAAATTCCTGCTCTTGCTGCGTTAGCACCCCATGACAGCCTCGACACAGACTGCTGAATATTTACGATACGAACATACTTTACATAGACCTACGCACCACCGGACTATGGTGCCGCGCTTTTGCCGGCTTTTGCCGCTGATCGGCGCCGCCGATCGGAGGAGTTCGGCGCACCGCTAGTGCCGCCGCTAGCATGGCCGCTAGTCATTTCCAGTGACACTTGTTGTTCAAAATTCAACTTTCTACGTAAAACTCCAAGTTTCGTAGAACAGTTGCTATGGCACAATTCAGGAAAATCTGTCGGCGATGTTCGTACGGACAGCGAGAAACGAAAGCCAAAGTATTATTTTGCTTCGCTTATCGTCCTTTGCGAGGAAAGTGTTGCGTATACCAGCCACAAAAGCACACTAAATTGTTTTTAATTTGATTTTGACACAGAAGCCACAGAAGCATGTCGTGAATTATTCTGTGAGTGGCGCTGCGAGCGCGAGTGCGGTGAAACTAATAATAGGATTACATTGTTCTACCTCTTCTCTGTCATAAAATAATAAAAGGTAATCAAACGACTTATGACTTGATTTTTGTCGGCCATAGAACCAACGAGGAGAACAACCGCAAGCGCAAGCTGCGTAAGTGTTTAAATATATGCGACGACAATGTGTAGGAAAATCTTGGCGCACCCTGTGCAATCATTCTAACTGACACAGGATATTTCGAACCATAGTCTATCACATACCTTACAGCTGTGCCCAAACTCCCGGTTCAAGAATTCCTTCTTGAACCGACCATCGGCGCCGCTGGTGGAAATCTCCCTTCGCTGGCGTCTTTGAAATGCTTCAATCACTCGAAGCCCAGCAACTTCATTCCTACGTCGTCGCTGGGCTGCAGCATACCTTTTTCGCTGCTCCGGGTTGGCTTCCCTCAGTCGACTCCGAGCTTCGGCCTCTCGCGCCCGTAACTCTGGGTCAGATTTTCTCCGTTTGCGTACAGCTTCGGCCTCTCGTGCTCGTAATTCCGGGTCTGATTCTCTCCGCCGGCGCTTAGCTTCAGCATCTCTCGCGCGGACATCAGGGTTGGCTCGGCGACGGCGTGCCCGTTGCCGCGTCAATTCTCGCTGGCGCTCACGTCTGGCAGTTTTTTCATCGGGAATGCGGGAAGTCTTGGCCATTCCGTAAGAGCAAACTCACAAAGAACCAAATTCCTTCTTTATGCTTTTTCGAACTAGTTCTGACGCGCGCATTTTTCACGGAGTATCTGACCACAGGGTGGCCCTGTAGCCGACATTTTTGTTACCACCCCCACACGGTCGATTGTGGCAAAATCGCCATTTTGTTGTGGTCACACGTCATATGAAACGTCAGTTTACGTCATGGATGTCGCCCCGACCCAGCAGGACCGCAGATCGTCTGCATACCCTGCTTTGTCCATCGTTGGTTTTGTTATTTCCTAGTGGAAATCCTACTAATGGTTGCTTGTTGCTGTCAAGGATACTCAAACCGATCCACAATTGTTTGTAAATCATCTGAAATAACGTACCACCTGTAAGTAAAAGTTTTCTTAAGTTTCCTCTCGAGTTTCACTTTTTATGAATAGGAATGTTCACGTCTACTGTTCATCGTATAGGTTCCATCGGAATGCGACGTTGCTGTGAACAGTGGCAGTTGGCCAACACTGCATGCACTATAGAGCACTACTCGGACGTGCCTCACACGAGTGGAGATCACTCACGAAATGTGAGCATGGGAATAGTTTACGTACGTGTATGGCGTATAAACTGTCATTCATATAAATATATTTTTCTCTTCCTGTACTGCTTGTGGTAGACTAATCCATGGATAGCATACATGTAGTTACTGTAATTCTTATGGCACTTAGATTATGGAACGATTATCTTCAATCCTAAGTTCTTCAGGGTCATTATA
Source organism: Ornithodoros moubata (assembly GCA_029532675.1). Classification (NCBI taxonomy): domain Eukaryota; kingdom Metazoa; phylum Arthropoda; class Arachnida; order Ixodida; family Argasidae; genus Ornithodoros; species Ornithodoros moubata. The sequence continues at coordinate 27,888 of JARGYV010088072.1, forward strand.
TTTGTTTACAGGAGGAAGATAAGAAGAGTAGCAGTATTTCCACTGTTGCAACTTCAACTCCAGTATCAACCAAATGCTCATCAGAAGTAAGTACATGGTGCACACATCTATGTTGGAGCCCAATGTTAAGTGTTCAATCTCTGCTTCTTCATCGCAACTCTGGTGTAGTTGTTTCCTATGGCAGAACAGTATATCTATTGCATGATACATGTGTTCTTCTAATCAGTTTTGAGTCTACTTCCAGGTGAGCTTGTTTAAAAGCTTTATTTTTTCTTGCCTGAAAACTAGTAAAAATTATCTTCTGATAAGCAATTTACACTGGCAGGTAGTAAATAATTTACTATTTACCAGTTTAGTGTCAGCATCGATAGCATACCTGCTGTTGATTATTCGTGTGCAATTCATGAACATGAACTGTATTCATGTGAACCAATAAAGATGTATTCTATCAATGAACTGTTCCATGTAAATTGTCTTGTGATTCGCATGTCTCATATTCTTCTGTAGGTATTCTGTGGCTTTAATGACGCATAAGCTCTCCATGTACAAAACCATCGACTGAGTGCGGCGTATAAGTGTGACACGTTTCGACAGAGTAGGAAAAGTAGAAAATGGTGCTTTACATCCGTCAAATTTTGGCGATCGACAGAATTTTTCCCGAAGTTTTACTGTTTTCTTTTTTTTTTTTTTTTTTCGCGAGCGCTAGCAGACGACGGTTGCCATGGCGGCGGGGAGCGGGCATAGCAGCGCCCGAAGTACACTAAAAAAGAGGTAAGAGCGGTATGTAAACCGTGGCTAGCTAAGGCGTGTTCTTCCATGTGGACGGACGTAATAGAGGCAAGCGGCGGCAGAGACTGATGTTTAATATTACAATCGGAACACAGTGTGCGAATGTCGGACATGCAACACGTGGACTGAAAATGAATGCACGGCTTCCTGTGCTGGTATTAC
>JARGYV010088075.1:0-11519 GCA_029532675.1 Ornithodoros moubata
CGTATGAACTATTCTATTCTGTTCTTCTGTGGTTTAAAGCTGTATTGTGGATGCTCAGACACACGTACGCGGGAATATGCAAACGTTTTACGTTGTACAAGGGTTGTCTCTTGTGGTGGATGAGGATGTCTCAGCGCGAGCGGAGGAAGAGCATTGCTTGGGCACTGTTTGCCCATTGAAAACAGTACCTGTTGTTCAAGGCAGACCACAGAGTAAATATAGTCACGCATGCTGCTCAGTCGGCTGCACAATCCATATGATTGAATTAATTAAAATTGTTGAGCAATCGTTGGCCCCACTTCAAGTTCCCAATCTTCTTTTCCCATTTTTGTTCTCCTCGCGTAATATGAAGTGGAGTCGGCAGCTTGAAAAAAAAAAAAATGGAGCACTTCAGCTCAATGAAAACTGAAGTCCACGTTTTCCTCTCGCGAAATCGCACGAAATAATTTGCGATTCCCCTCGACTGTAACTTTAACTATACTTAGAAAATCTATTCACAGTTAGCCGAGACCGTGTATGGTGAAAAGTCAGTCAGCTCTCGCGTCGCGTGCTGTTAATATGCATATATGACTGAGTTTCCCTGAGGTTTTTTCAGTTGAGTCGCTGGTCCCCTAGCGTTCCCTCATTTGACGACAGATACTGAGCTAACGATGACAGAAGATAATGACAAATTAAGTAGGAGCACCTCAACATGATCCGAGAATGCATGCTTGCGAACAGAAAATTATTAGTTACGTGCCTATAAGTGTGGCTGTTATGCATTTTTGCGTCATCAATGGTGGCGTCATGGAGTGATGTTGCTTTGATTGTGATCCTGTTCTAGTATTTCAACATAAGTGGTTGGGTCCCGCGCAAGAAATAACCTGTATGTTATTAACCTCACCAGGTCTTTGTGAACCGATTTTTCTTCCAGGCTGCCATCACTGAAAAATACCGGCGGATCGGCACCATTTGTGCAGTACTCAGGGCTGCCTGCACTTGACGTCAGTTTTGGAGTAAGTTTTATTACGACTCTGGTATTCAGTTCATCGCTCGGCGTTCACCTCCGACACTTGCTTCACTTTCAGAATAACCACAGTCGCAGCCAGTACTACCCAGCACAAGGAACAGAGTATGACACTTTTGATTTAGTCGAAAATTTCGTAGACCCGGGCTTCAAGGTGCAGCTCTCGTGCGCCCAGATCATGGCAGTGCTCATTCGACGCTGGGCCGACGCCACTGTTCTCCCTTACGATTTGAAGCAGTTCAGAGACCAAATGTACGCTGGCTTCGAGCAATTACGACGCAATCACGACCCCACTGTGAGAAAATGGAAAGTAAACCTCGGTAAGTGTTTGGTACGCGATCAAACTCAAACAGATGAGGATCGTGTAACGGTTCTCGCGAAGTGCGAAATTCATAATCCAGGGTGTGATCTGGGGAAACAAGGGACAGCGATATATTCTCAAATGAATATTCTCACGCCTTATAGGGCCTTCTGTGGGCAACTACGTAGTGAAATTGAAGGGCATGACTAAATTTATGTTGCTCAACCCATATAATGTCTCCAACAAGTGGCGTCACTCATTCATTGCCATGGACAGGGAGGCGGTGACTTCGAATCCCACCGCCGGCTGTGCTGTCTGTGGTTTTCCCTGAATTGCTCTCAGACATTCCAGACGTATGTCGGCACAGTTCTTCTTGAAGTCGGCCCAGGACGCACTAACACCCTCTTTCCTGCTGTCTTGCCTGTGTCCACATCCGTATGTTGCTCATGGCCATAGTTGCTTTGCGCCGCTAACACTGAATGGGATTGGGAAGTTGAGAAATTACCTTCCAGTAGTAGTTGAGTATGTGCAGTTTTGACTGATTATTTCCTCTTTCTGCTTTGCTGCAATCTATGCGCCGGCCAGGTTTACGTACCCAGATTTCTGATCTTGTGAAATGGCGACGATGGATACTGGACTCACAAAACTTATTTGATAGAGGTTGAGGAATGTGCCGCTGCTACTGCTCCTCATTATGTGTTTTGATTGTATTTCCATCATGGCTGGGATATTCTGGTTTATAAGGAACTAAGAACAACTACTCCCCGTAGCACGAGTCATTACTGGACGGTTTCTTTTCTGTGCAGAGCCTGTTCGAGTTGCTGTGTCCAATCTTGGAGCTAATTTGGAAATATTTTATAAGGAAGTGATAAGACGCACCACCGAAAAGTAAGTCGGCATGCAATGAACAAGCGTAGAATAGTGTGGGTCGGTGTGACATCTCCCCCATTGTAATGCGATGCGAGAGCAAAGTTCTATTTGATAGGACTCGGTGCTCTTAGAATGTAGACTACCCATACATGAATAGTTATAATGTCGGGAAAAGCGTGGTTTTGGAAGCATACATAAATGAAACATGTAAGCAACCTTTTGGCACCTTTGCAAGAGAAACGCCTCTAGTCAATGTCATAAGTTTTGTGAACTGCATTTACGACCGAGAGAGAATAATAGAAATTTGGTGTTTGTGTTGATATAACTGTATACTGAACTGTAGCTTTGTTTCAGTCCTATGTTGGTGAGAACAGTAAACGACATGTTGTTGAATTTTGCACGAGCTTTCATACAGCAGGAATGGGGCGGACCTCCGGGTCGCGTCAGGTAAGATGAATGACCATTCATTTCTTCGTTATGGCAAAAAGTATCTTGGCAAAAGAGCCTAAGGGGCAGTACACTGAAACGGAATTGACATGATATATATTCAAAATCTCAAGAGTTCACTAAGAGTCCATTCACCAAGCGAGGTTAGCAATGGGACCAAAGATTAGCGGTCTTTAAACTGAACCTCATCTACATCAGTTTCTCGCAATAATTCGCCAACATCCGCATTCATGAAATACTGTGTTTGGTGAATTTGGTGAAAGGCAAGTGAAGGTTAACGGGTCCTATATGTCTGGTGAATGCGAACTTGTGAGTCAGAATTTTTAAAACGCGAACTTCTGTAGAAGGTTTATAGTATTTAGGAGGTTTCGAAACCATTTCTCATCAGCACCTTAGTGACGAGAAGCCCGGCCGTACTTGATGTCGTAAACGAAGGAGATTGTGGTGCCCTTGACCTGCATTTGAATAATGAAGGCGGACTTGACGCGTCTGCTCATCAATAGTTCCTCACGTAACCTAGTCTCACATTTTATGATATTTCAAGCTAGAGGTGCGCTTGCATGCAATAGTGGTTCCCTGAAGCCTTGTAGAAACGGAGCACTTGTGGCTCGATTGTCGTGTCATACGTAGTGCAACGTAAAATACCGCTTTTTGTGGTTCATAACGATCGTTAGTAGTCAATCGCGTATTCTACTGGATGTACTTGCAATGTACACACATAAAAAGGCCACCTGTCTGAGAGCGGTGAAGCATGAAGCAATGAAGCATTGGGTCAGTAAATTCAGCCCTTCCCATAAGTCAGCAGGAAAGTCGAGGGGTAGCCACAATACAAGGGACACAATACGAGGACACAATAGGAGGATAGTGTGGGAGAAACAGTTAGTTTTGCAACTGGCGTGCGAACGCATTTCTTCCTCTACTCCTTCCAATTTATTGTGGTTCCTTACCCGGTACTTCACACTTATTACCTGTTCCTTGCGAGTTTGATGCCCCTGACTTTTCATACATTAATGGCTTCCCAGGAACGTCATCTATGGCTGGTCTCGCACCGACAGGACTCGACTCTTTTTCTTCCCAGTCTTAGCGGACGCACTGTCTGACCAAAAGGTCACTGACAGTCACCTTCTGGAGGCCGTTCCCACATCGCTCATCGGCGTCATGCACGCGCTGCAAGAGGCTGCCCGATTCATCGACATCAGTTCTCCGCTGTAAACCTGACTTGTGGTAGACCTCACTAGCAAAGCTCTGACAAGACTTTTTTGGTGGTTGCACTAGGACTAAATAAAGAAAACGGATCAACGGTCGATGGAAGTTCGGAAACAGTTCTTAGAGATATAGGAAATGGCTGACTTTATTAGAATACCGTAACCTTTTGCTTCACACAAAAGCGGCACTGTACCCTGTATATTCCGCTTTTGAGACGGAATACAGAATCTGTGTTCGGTGCCTCTGCGTGTTTCTTCGTTTTTGCAATTACTCACGTATGGAATACACTATGCTCAGGTTACCTAAAAACAATTTTTGTTTTTTGTGATGGAAGATATGAAACCCAGAGCCATAGGTAAAATTGGTACGACACCATCTTACCTGTGTCTCTGGGTTTTATCATGGTTCACCACCGGCTAACCTTGATTCTTTTTCATCACAAATTATTTCGTCACTGGCGTGATGAGGAGCAACAGCAAAAATCTAATTGAGAGGAAAAAAGTAAACGTGGCCTTCTCCGCTTTCTTAAAACGTTGGCCAAATCGAGACACTAGGGTTCACCAGTGTAGGTTAAAGGAATAGAACGTCCGCTGATCAGTTCCTATGCTTCGTTTTGCGCTTTTTTTCTTTTTCTTGTGCTTGTGTGTGTGTTTGCATCGTTTAATTTATAACACCACCAGTCTATGCGTGATCACCAGTAGAGCACGATCAACCCGTGTCGCTCTCAGCTTCTTGAAGTGATCACAGACAATGGCCACAGTACAATACCACGAAAATAGTGACGTTTTTCAGCAAGGGCAGACGATTCAGTTTACGGTCAATGCGCGACGCGAGCGCAAGTTTGGGAGCAGCCCCAAGGGATGAAGGGTACCTGGAGTACGACAAAAGATGTTGTTCGACTTTTCACACAGAGTGTGATTCGTCCCATTCCTTGTTATGTTTAATATAGGAATCATACGAGATAGTAGGGTAAAGTCAGAATGAGCTGCTGGCGCTCCTCCGCATCGTGATGATAGCAGCGGCAGCAGCTTCGTCAGTTTGAACTTGATCTCTTCCCTTACCCTGGTCCGTAGGGGGTTCCCTAAAGAAGTAGAAGAGGATAATAGCGCACAACCAATAGTGGCTATGTCATGTCTATTGATCTCCAACACTGTGCAGAAGAGTAGAAGCCTCTGAGTGCGTATCCTGTACTCTTAAAACACAACTTCACCACATAACTCGTCGAAAACGAATCGCCACTCAATGACATCGTTCAACTGTTTAATCGCTTGACCGTTATTCGACCAACCAGCTACCGCGGCAGGCGTGTCTCTGATGAAATAAGAACGGGAGAGGTTGAGGGAACACAAGCATCGGTGAAATGAAACTTCACCTCAACACACATTGAGAACGAACCATAATCGAGAATCGCGTGGATCACCCACCTGATTCGTAAAGAATAGCCAGCGTGCGCCTTCAGAATGGCCATTGATTTCCGCATTGTGATGTAGCGAAGTTCCGTTTCAAAGGGAGTGTAACTAAGCAGGGCCCTTTTTCTTGTCAATTGAACCGAACCCCTGCGCATTGTAAACGGGTGCTAAGAAAACGCGACATCACGTGCGATGCCTTGACGTGCATCGCAGCTACGCGGCGTGTACATTAGAAGGCGTGGTACCACGTGCCATACCTAGGAGGTGGTGGTGGGCTCGGATTCCTCCGCCAGTTATGCTGTCTCTGGTTTGCCCTGAGTTTCCCTCGGACTGTCTGAACATATTTAGTCCCAGGACGCACACTGACCCCCACCCACCTATCGTCCCTGCCTCCCTGTTCTTATGTTCCTCTCTGTTCTTATGTTGCATCGCGACACTGCAACCGATTTATTTATTTATCTTTTTTACGAAAAAAATGCGACATGAATATTTTGTGGGTACATTATATACGAGCGTGTTACTGAATGACAGCACTTTCAAGCTTGTAGGTGTAGTGTGTTATGAATCAACTGTATTAGCTTGCCTGTATTTATGAGGTTTGAACTCACCGCTGTGGAGATTTCTCGGGCTGTATCTCATTTTCATTGATTCCTTGCGAAGGAGGAGCAGGAGCTGGTGAGGCAGGGGGACGCGGCCCGTTGTCAGGGTTCAAAACGACATGAATCGCCCCAGTGCGCCTGCGCCATCGTATAATGGGCTCCACACACGTCCTGCATACAGAAAAGGCGTAATGTTTTCGTATTACGCACATGCACTTTTTGTTCTGTTCCCGCAGGAGCAGAGTAAACAAAGGCTTATAAATAACAGTGGCGTCGGCTCTTGACTTAGTACCTCATCCATGCTTAAGGTTCAGGTGCGCTGAGAAGCACAAAACAATCGTTTCATGCAATTAACTCTACCCCGACTTAACACAAAACAACCGAGCGATCGACATCATTAGTTACAGGGTCGATAATGGAGTAGAAACCAGGCTGTGTGTTGATGTCCATGCGCATGAGTCGAAACATGTCAAAATTACTGTTATTGCGTGTAGAGTCGGAGAATAGTATACTTCAATATGTCGTGTCGAGGTTCTGTGTAGTATTTTTCCCGGCACTCGAAAATTGCTTTAACTCATTTGGCTCTTCTCGGCTTTTGGGCATTAAACACTATATTTTGTACGTCGAGATGTGAGCGCGCGTTTGAGAACTAGCCGGAAGTAAACCACAAATCAAGTGCTGTGGCACCTATTGTGAGTAGTACGATATGGCTCATCACAGCGTCGTTCTTTTTAGGCTTAGTGCGCACCCACGGGGGTTCGAACCTCAGTCCGTAAGGGGACCGCTTTTCAAACGACCAGTGGTGTATCGTTAACAGGGGGGAGGCGTGCGGTTTGCCTGCCAAGGCTGGCGGCATGTTGCACGCCTTAGTGTGCGTCCTGGGCCGACTTCAGGGGGATCTGTGCCACATTTGTTTGAAGGTGCTCACAGGAAACCCAGGAAAAACCGTGAGCGGCACAGGCGATGACAGGATTTGAACCCACTCGGCCACGCTGCTGGTCAAACGACTAGTACCAGATTCAAATTTTAAATAAGTCAGATGGCGCCACCATTGCCAGTAGTTACACTTAATGCCACATCGGACATTGCCCCCACGAATTAGCCATAGCCAGAGCCAAGTGCGCACATTTTTCACATTTAGTCAGCGTGGTGATTGGCAGATGGTACCCCCATTTTACAACTCAAAGGTCCATCACTAGCTACAACTAATTATTTACATATTTATTTTTTGTGTAATGTACTAGAACGACCACTCACCTCTTGTTCGCCGGTTCAAGATGCTGCCTACTTCTAGGGCTAGTACCCAACAATCAAATAAACAATCACATCTGGTCATCACATCTGGTGACATTCCCCAGCAAGCCGACATTTTATATGATCATGTGACAAATCAAACACTCTTGTGACCAGAACCCCTGTGCCACTGAATGTCTTTCGGTGACAATAGTTTCTTTTTTTGCAACTTTAAGGGATCATACATAGATATTCCGTTTTACGCCTCAGGTATATGCCATTGTACCTGAATTTCAGTGAAATGCCCCAACAAGCTAAAATTTTGCACCATCACGCGAAAAATCAAACCCTTTCATTGCATACACTATAGAGAACTATGACCAATAACTAAAAAAAAAATTCCTTGTCATCATATACAGATACCTCAGATTCTAGTAAGGCGATTAGCCAAAGCTGCTCCTGGGTGGACGACATTTTCTGCAATAGAAACACACGCCAATGATTTGGTTCCTGAAAAAGTATGTGCGTGTTTCCCGCGAGCAAGCACACCAAAAATAAGCAGTTGGTGATGTCATTGTGCACATCCTGTGCAGCAATGTTTATTTGCGACATTCACAAGGAAAATCCTGGTTGATTCTGGTGCGGGACCAGCCCTAACTTAATAGTCATCCACAAGGTTTTGTGAGACATCTAAAGGCATTTTCTATTCGAATGAGGAAAGCATGCCAGAGTGGAATAAACTTACTTGCTCATGAGGTCTGACTGCAATGACTTACTTTGCTCAAAGCTTCTATCGTCTTTTCCTCACTGACATAGGAGGCAGAAGATAAGAGCGAGCCATCTGTCTTATGTTTCCAGCATTTAAGGCCACGCCGAAAGCCCTTTTTCCCGTCGCTAAGATGATGCCACATGAGTTTATAGTCCGCTAGTTCAACACATATGATATCATTCTCGAAACGGTGCGCTTCATGCTATATCCGGTACATGGCAAACAAACACACACCCGCCCACTCACCCACACACAATCTACCATTGTAAAGTTGACTTCATGCAATGCATCTTTGCTGCAGGTAAATTCTGTATGTAGGACATATATGCACGGGCAAAATGGGATATCGGCAGAGGTTTGGCAAGCAAGCGAACCTCTGAAGACGCACGAAGAAATAATTAAAATCACGCGATTATGTATGTGTACACAAGCTGCATTCAATGCGCCATGCACATATGCATTATTCTATCAAATATCAATAAAATGTTTTTGAATTCCTTGCAAATAACGATTTTAAGTATTTTGTCTAATTGGTATGTGCCGACGATCGACTTTGTGTGAACCGTACAAGCAGATTTTCCTTCTGAAGAGCAATGTTTTTGTATTTGATACCCAATTCATACCCAATAGCTTAGAGATACTAGATATATGATGAAACAGGTATGTACCCATTGAAAGAAGATATTTTGTTTATTTCTTCTTATTCAGCACAAACACGATTGAAGTGTGCCATCTTCCACGCTGTATGCCGTCACTTTGTTTCTGTACAGAATATCGGGTGCGGTTCATATAACAGCTCTTGACTACAGGTCATCTCATGCCTGCATTTAACCTGCTTGGTGGAATGCCTTCTTCTCTATGCCATCGGCACAGCATATTACATTTGGTGGCTACAAAGCGTTGCAATCTCTTGCAGATCTCTCCTCACTTTGTGTGCATTTGGTAAAGCAGACAATTCAGTATCAAATGAAAATCATGGCTTACCCTTCTACAGTTTAGAGAAGAGTTCAACTTCAAGAGGTCACTATGCATTTTCCACTAAACTGTGAACGAAACTTCTCTTCTGGTGACATAGGGGAAGAGTAATGAAATTGGGACACTCAGGATATGCCTTTTGCAATCCTTTCCACTTTGCATCACTTATACTGCAAAAAACAAGACAGATCAGGGATGGACAAACTTAAGTGTAGCGCCATAGTGTGTGGACCTCATCTGTACCCTCCAAACTGCATTTTGCAAGGCAGTCATACTAAAAAAAAAGAAAGTTGAGCTAAACAAGGTTCGATTGTTTATCCCTGGTCCTAACCCTCGTTGAACTGATTCAGCTTTTGAAGTACAAGAGATGATGCAAACCAGGAACAGAACAAATAAAAATAAAATAAAATATTAAAACGCTTAGTAAGAAAACAGTGAAATGGTTATATGTATCAATGAGAACATCACCTCGAAAACTTGGGAGCTGAAATCACGACTTTTCTTTTTATTTGTTTTTAGGTGCTCATTCCTTATAATCAGTCTCTGCTGTCAAGGAGTCCTACATCCCTACTCTCTCAGTCACTCGACTGAGAGAGCAGGGCTCCACACAATTTTAGCTCCAAGTGTAGGAAAGGCCATGCAAACTACGCACCGAGATTACCCTTACATAGAGAGCCACCAACGTTTGAGTCAACTACAACTTCTCTTTAACAATGTATCGTATACCTCGAAAATGGACAGGATAAATGATTTACTTTCTTGTGCACCAAGAACCACTCTGCACACGTGGGCGGCGACTGTTTCTCTACTTAACACTTAACTACCCTCCATAACAAATAAAAAATCTGTAAACCGAGGAGCACTCGGTAGACGTCGGGTCAAGACCACGGGGCACTTCGCGTATGTGATTCACATTTCGTCATTATGATTACGTGAATGGGGAGCCGGCGACGGCGATTGGCCACTGGGTAATTCCATCGTGAATTAACCCAGGCAGGACATTTACATTTTTAACTTCAACAGAAATATATATATATATATATATATATATCTGTGACATTCATGCGAGTTTATCTGCGACATTCATAAGGAAAATCCCGGTTGGTTCTGGTTCGTGCTTGTTGGAGGTGGGCTGCGACGCACATACATATATATATATATATATATCACGTCACGTGGCACTTGGCACGGTCACGTGGCACGTATTGATATATATATTGGAGGGTAGTTAAGTGTTAAGTAGAGAAATGGTCGCCGCCCACGTGTGCAGAGTGGTTCTTGGTGCACAAGAAAGTAAATCATTTATCCTGTCCATTTTCCAGGTATACGATACCTTGTTAAAGAGAAGTTGTATTTGACTAAAACGTTGGTGGCATTTCACTGAAATTGAGGTACAATGACATATACCTGAGGCGTAAAAGGAAATATCCATGTATGATCCCTTAAAGTTGCAAAAAAATAAACTATTGTCACCGAAAGATATTCAGTGGCACGCGGGTTCTGGTTACAAGAGTGTTTGATTTGTCACATGATTATGTAAAATGCTGGCTTGCTGGGGCATGTCACTAGACTTGTGATACGAACGTGTGCCCGTGTGAAGCAACAGAGGCTATACAATGATACAACGTAATATTTACATGTACAGTACACTCTCGTTAATTCGAAATCGCTTAATTCGAACATCCGGATAATTCGAACTCCTGTTCGGGTCCCGTCCATGCCCCATGTATTTCAATGGGGACAAACTCTCGGTAATTCGAACCGACGAGCGCATACACCGGATAATTCGAACCAACAAAACGCGCGGCGGGCCAGAATGGGCGACGCCGCCTCATATCCCCCTGGTTACTGACCTTCCGCATGGTGCGCGTGTCCTTTTTCCGATTTTGCGGTGTTCAAGGACGCTCTGACCTCCTTACGGTAGCCAAAAGCATAGGCGAACGCTTGCAGTTTCTCCCTCCGCTCTAATTTCTCTCTCCCCCTTGTTGGCACGGGGAAGGGTGCGTTTGCACGGGTGCCACTTGCTTTTGTGATCTCCCAACAGTCAGCATCCTTCAGCAACCTGTTCACTGTCATCGTTTACTATGCAGCAAAAGATCTTGATGTGGCATTGGCACTGGACATGGCAGTGTACTATTTCGCTTCCGAGAAAAATGCGGACGCCGCTCTCGAACTGGTTCACAAATTGCAAGCCATGCCGACAGAGTCTCGCTCCAGGAAACGGCTACAAGCGCGCATTACTGATTACTTTCAGCGCTAACTACTTTAATAATTTCTGTGAATAAACCTTTGTGAACATATGCAAATCCTGCATTTCCTTCGAAGTCGTAACGGCCGTGACGCTCGGGTGGTTTTCTTCGCCATAACATCGGTTAGGCCTAGGGAACATAACGCGGCATGGAAGTGTTCAGCAGCATGTACATAGACGCTCATAGCGGCCGCCGCCCTCGTGTAGATAGCTGAGAGCGCCAACCAACGGAGGAAAAACAGAAGAGGGAGAGAGAACTCGCGGCGGCGACGGTGTGTGTGTGGTGCGCGTACGGGATGTACGGGGCTGTTCAGCCAGTGGAGCTAATTGTTGGCCGTTCTTTTACTGAACTCCCTCATATCGCATACGCACGAGTGGACGGCGGGATGGTATTCGGCTACCGCAATGAAGAGCCGTTTAAGAATTTGCATCTTGAGGAGTCGGAAGGAAGACTTC
>JARGYV010088076.1:404-18876 GCA_029532675.1 Ornithodoros moubata
AAACTTTCAACTTCCTGCCAGGTTGAACATGCAAGCGCAGAGCCGCCACTCGGCGGTGGCTGTCCCTCATCGAACTTTTCGGCGGAATTTCGTGACCAGAAGACGTATATCTATGGATCGTGCTGTACCGGTCTCGACTCTTAAACCTTTCTTACACTCACTCAGGTTTCCCGTTATGGTCAAGAATAGAAACATCCTTCTTCCAAGCGTCGTAGAATGATTCGTTATGGTTGGCGAAATGTGGTACCTGCGCAGGTGGGAAATGGCTCGTGACAAGTTGTTTAAGCGCGAAGCTGCAAGTCATGCTGTCATGACTTCTTAGATAGTCGGATACGCTCTAAACCTTGTTATACATCCATCCCAGTATTGGAAACACTATTCCACTGCAACTTTGTCGCCCTCTCTTCGATGATGGACCTCAGGCAATGCGCAGGAGCTAATCTGGGTTGCGTATTATTATATGAGGTTTGTTAAAAATATATCCGACCTTTATTCATAAAACATACGGTACTCCTATTGAGATACAACTAGTTTACACTAATCTCCTTCAAAGTAGTCGCCCTGGGCTGCCATAAACTTTTTCTCTTTCTCGTGTTTTCTTCTTTTTCATTATTATTATTGCGCGGACCTGGTCCCTCGCGTCCTGCATTATGCCCTTTCTGTTTCAGCTTGCAACCTTGGCGCGAACTTCGGTGAGATTACTCTGAGGCCCAAATCCTCAGTCAAAATGGAATGAACGGATCCTGCGCTGATGCTCGCCTCATCTGCAAGTGCTCTGACCGTGATTCTACATCACCAGACTCCTCTCTCGGACAAGCATGGTCTCACTTCTAGATGTTGAGCGCCTGCCAGAGTGTGCTGCAGTCGCCACTGATGTGTTGCCAGTTTTGAAGCTGCTGTACCAGTCCATTATCTGCGTGCTGCCCATTGCTTCGTCCTCGAAGGCCTGTTGAATCTTGACGACCATTGCCATTTGGGAACTGACAAGCTTTACACAAAATTTTATTTAATGCTGCAGTGTTCTTAAAAATGAAAATCCAACGGCGCTCACTTACACTTCCTCCCTCACAGGAGTCTGCAGGTGCCTGACAGCTTCTACAGCCAGGGAAAACAATGTAAGCATGTGCAGTAGGATCGCCTGCGTACGTGCACCAAAGCACGCCCCCCACCACCACCACCACCCTAGCTTCATTTCTTTACACACGAAAAATTATGATCGGATATCTTTTTTAACAAACCTCGTACATGTGCTAAACCTCGCGCCTTTGTCCATTGTCCAGACGCGAGAAATGCTGACTCATTCACGTTTCTAACACTTTCAACATTCAGCACTGACAGGCTAATCCCATCCTTCCACTCTAAGCTCTCGTATGAGAAGACAAATGAGGCACCGTACTGCGACAGCGAAGGTGGACGTGTCCCAGTCAGAAATGTCACTTACCACAGCGGACGCGTTGACGAATGAATCGATGAGGAGTGGTGACGACGACAGCATGAATTCCTGTCCTATGGAAAAAGAGATGTATGAGTACTAGAAGTGCCGTTCAAGTTGCTTACCAGATGTACACATGTCCGAGTTGATGTACGCAACCACCCTCGTCATCATCTTGTGTCGGTAGGCCTGCAGGATACAATTAGGTTAGGCAGCATCAGATTTCGCCTCGACAGAAGAAAATAACTCTTGGCACATGAAGGTGATTTTCGTTACTGCAGCGATGCATTGGACAAAGTGCGTATCCTATAGCCGTCGACGCCAGTGATGGAAGTTCTATAATTTAGAAATTAGAAACGACTTACGCCAAGTGAAATAGGTGACTGGAGATACCATGCAGTACTAGTGCTCTAATGTACTATGCAGTAGCAATGTAATAAGCCTATGACTCCAACCCAGTGCACTGTCCTTTCTGCCTTGATCGTGTTCTAGTAAGCCCAAGGTGGGTTTGAAGGGACAAAAAAAGAACGCTCTAGATACGCCAGTGAGCACCGGATAATCCAATAGGCTAGATCGGATGCACGCTGAATTCCCTGCCCTTCAGAGACCCACAGGTGTTAACACCACTGTCTTATGTGAATCGTGAAGAAAAGCAGCACTCGTTGTTCACACGTCTTTGGCTTGTAGTGCGTGAGAAGAGTTGGAACACTAAACGGTCTTAAAATACTAGGATATAAGCACTTCCTCTCGTCAAAAAAAAAAAATAAATAAATAAATAAATAAAACTTGACTGCCTGAGCATCATGCCTCACAAGGGCATAATCTGGCCGTGAAGCCAGTGGCGCTTTGCGGCCTTTTTTGGACCAGATGGTCGCAGACTTAAAGCTAAAAACGAACTAAAAATCGAACGCCTTTCTCCAATGTTCATTGCTGTCATCTACCCGTATCTTAGAGCATCCCGCAGATTCCGACAAGGGTATGCGTTGTCCAGGTTGCCTCACATACCTCAATAAATTCCGCAGCACCGATGAAGCCAAAGTGATGCGCGTCCCAAGCAGCAAAGACGATCGTTCGTCGTGGGTGCCAATTTTTAGTCGTTCTGAGTATGCTGAAAATTCTGGAAAGCTCTATGGCCTGAACCGTTGCCGTTCCAGGGGTAACAGCCCCTGTGCTCCAGGAGTCGGAGGGTACACCGACGAGAACGTATCGGTCTGTAACGGGAACCATCAAACATGAGTGGAATCTTTTAGTTTTCAGTTGTATTGTTGTGTAATTTTTCTTAATTTGCAAAATTAGGAGAAGACACGGCTTGCTCTTCTTCGACACAGATTCCTTCTTTCAGTGACGTCATGAGCACTAATGATATTCGCAATGACAATTGTGACGCCACTGAAATAACGTAAAAGATGTGTTGAAAATTTAGATGTAGATGTCCCAAAAAATGCGTAGCCGATTCAACTCCGTTATACGTCATTTAATGTCACTTGCTTTTTTCGCATTTCTTGATATTCCACGATGAAATCGCGAGCACCTGTTTACCGCTGTCTTGCACAATCATGCAGTGTTCTTCTTCTTTGAGTTTTCGTGGGAAAAAGTAGTGCACTTAGCGCCAACCGTCAGACAGAATAATATTTTCCAGTGCTTAGATTTGTTGGAAACCTTATGGGAGGAGCATACTTGGACCATCTTATCTTATCCCAGTCTGCACCTCCAATAAGGTTTTCAAGTGGCGCGCAGTACACAGGGTGACTGCTGAACACCGGAGCAATCGGTTCAGGACGGGAGGTTGTTGCGGGGGAAGATATCCCATAGAGTGCTTAAGGACCTCAGAATAAGTAGGACGTGTTATGTATTTCATACGATGAATGTCGATTCCGAGACGACCAACAAACATGTGCAACTCGTCTGGAAGACGGCCATTTTGACACTCATTGTTGATGGGCCAGCCCTCGTTTATTTTGCTATATCATTGTGGTGCTGCTAACAACTCATATATATAACACGCCGCCGCAATAGACGTGAACATCCTTACTTGAGACTCAGTGTTTAAAACATTAAACAAATTAAAACTGAAAAGTACCTAACACGACACAAGATTGTTGACTTTTCAGGGACGGTACGATCCGGGATTCTCACAGTCCTTCCACTACGAGTTTGACTGTCTTGTCCTGATATGGGTGCTTTGTCTGTCTGGTGGCTAGGGCTGTTGGATTCCATAGTAATGAGGAGGTCACAGGTCATAGTGTAGTAGTCTCCCCCACGAGTAGGGGAAGGCTCCGATGCACTTCTCTAAAATCCTGTCTTCTGTGTCCTCTCACGCAAATGCAGACCAAATGCAGACGATTGCGCACATAGATTTGACCCTCCGGGGTATGTCACAGTGTATCGTCTTGGCTCTGAGCCTACCTGAGTCACCACTGCCTTCTTTCATTTATTTCCATGCCAGAACCAGATTGGTTGGTCTCTGCACAATAGAGGCAGCTCCCAAGTATGTTGGTTGCCATAGTCACGTTGCGCTCGCCTGCCTTGCTTGCAACTTTTCTTGAAAGTTCTTGTGTGCATAGTGTGGCAGGAGAGTGCTGGGATGAGCCGGAATGAAGGTCCTTATCCTCCTTCCCATGAGCATCTGGGATGGTGACAACAGGCCATTCTCTGGTGTCGCTCTATAGCTCATTAATATGACAGCCAAGTCCTTTCCTTCGGAGAGCGCTTTTGTCATGGTCAACTTGATGGTTTGTATAACCCTCTCGACTTGTCCACTCGCTCTCGGATCAAGGGGTGATGAGGGGTTGTGCATTATGCCCTATTCCTTGTTAAACTTCCTAAATTCTATTGAATCAAATGGGGGTCCCTGGTCACTGATGACTTCGCTTGGTATCCCGTAGCGTGCATACACATCTTTAATGCTGCTATTAGGGCAGTTTCTGTAGTGGTTGTCATCAGCTTGACTTCGACAAATTTCGAATAGTGGTCAACTCGCAGCAAGTACGTAGCGTTGTTGTGGTGGAAAAAATTAATTGCGACTTTTCCCCATGGACGTGTGGGTAGGTCTCTGTTAAGAACCCGTTCTCTGGAGCTGGCTCGTTGATGACGCTGACACAGTTCACAGTTCTTTATCAGTTCTTCGATGTCCTGGTTTCGTCCAGGCCAGTAGACACTTTGACGAGCTAGGTTTATGCAGGACACTATGCCGCGATGAGTCATGTGGAGCCTGGATAGCACATCTTGCTGACAAGTGTGCAGAGTGACCAGCCTTTCGCCAGAAAACTAGTCCATCAGTCACATAGAGCTCGCTTCTTATTGGGTAGTACGGTTTCACTGAAGGTTGAATCTGCGAGATTTTGTCAGGCCATTCATTCTGAATGTAGGACACTATTTGTTGAAGTATCCTATCTGCTCGTGTGGCAGCTCTGGGTTCATCTAGCTTGGTGGCGGATGCTTCGACTGGAGTGCAGACCAGAATACCATGCTCGTGATCCGCCGTCTTTATTGTCTGGGCTCGATCGGCTGCACGTGACAAGGTGTCTGCAACTGTGAGTTGTTTCCCAGGAACATAGACCAACTTGAAGGTGAAGCGTTGCATGCATAGCAACAAGCGTTGTAGCCTAGGCGATACCTTATGAAAATCCTTATGCTGGAGACTGACAAGGGGCTTGTGCTCAGTCTCAATTGTTATGCTGCGTCCGAAAATGTAGTAGTAGAATTGTTCACACGCAAACACCGCAGCGAGAAGTTGCTTTTCAATTTGCGCATAGCGCTGTTGTGAAGGTGTTAATGCTGCTGATGCAGAGGCGACAGGGTGTCTATTCTGCAAAAGGACACTGCCAATGCCATATGAACTTGCATCTGTAGAAATCACTGCGGGAATAGTTGAATCGAAGTAGCATAACACTGCTGCTATTATTAGGCTGTCCTTGATGTCAATGAATGCTTGTGTCATTTTCGGCGTCCAGTGCCACAAAACATCAATTTTCAGCAGTTCACGCAGTGGTTGTGTCCTTGCTGAGAAGTTTGGCTCGAACTTCGTGAGGTAAGTAGACATGCCTGTTAACATGGAAACATGCATTCCCTTGCTGGTGTGAGTACATTTGTAAGATGAGTAGCATGCTCTTCAGGCGTTTTTCATGCAACGAGTATGTCATCAAAGTATGGCTTAACAATTGCCTGTCGTTCAAAGATTCTATTAATAGCCTGCTGGAACAGTTCTGGTGGTCCAAAGGGAACTCGCAAAAACCTATACCGTCCCCAAGGTGTGGCAAATGTACACATGTACGAACTCTTCTTACCAAGAGCAAGCTGCCAGAAGGCACTCTTTGCATCAAGTACAGAGAAGACTGTACTTCCACACAGTTTGACACACAGCTCCTCTGCATGGTGTTGGTATGTGATAGTGGTGCCGCTTCACCCCTGCATTCAAATTCCTTGGATCCAGACATATTCGAACATTTCCGTCTTTTTTATTGATTATCCACAATGGGGTGAACCCAGTCTGTTGGCTCTGTCACGACCTTGATGATGCCTTTCTCTTCCATTCTCGAAAGTTCGGCTTTCATTGCATCTTCAATAGCACTGGGCACCCTGCGTGGGGTCACTACTGTGGGCTGGGCATCTGGCTCGAGGTGTATACTGTACTCTCCTGGCAGTCTTCCAATGCGATTAAATACATCTTGGAACTCCTGAAGAACCTCTTCAAAGCGTGAAACCAGGTGTTGATCCTCTGTTGTTGCCTCAAGTTGGCTCACCCTGTGCAGTAGGTTCAATGCTGAACTTGACAAAAAGGAACCTCAGGGTTTGCTGTGCATTTTTGACCTTACAGAGAAGCTGACACTCATTCTCAATGTCCAGCTGCTCCCCCAAGTAAGTGTTAACCCTTGCAGTAGTTCTCGTGACAGTTGGTTGAGGCGTCCACCTGAACAAAATCTGTTCAGGTAAAATATTAACATCAGAGCCTATGTTGAGCATGAAGACTACGGCTTGGCCATTTACATCGATTTCTTGCGTCCAGTCAGAGGTTGTAGCTACAGCGATGTCATTGATTCTTTGGCTGCTCAGAAACAGCTCTTCGACAGTCTTCAGAATCAATGGCACTGAGCATTTTGACTTGTCTTGGAGTGCTGCGCTGTCGTTGCCCACACTGATGAGCAAAGTGACCGAATTTGCCTCATGAGTAGCAGGTTTTTCCATAGGCAGGGCAGTGTCGTGGTTGATGCTTTGTTCCACATCTGTTGCAGGTTTACTCCACGTTCGCTTGCTTTTGCTGTGATTGACGACGTCTATGTTGGAACTGGAACTCTCTTCCAGGTTGTTTAGAGCTTTGTTGTTGATGCGTCTTCGTTGCTTGATTTTTGTTCGAATAGTCAACGGTCTTCGTTTCCAGTGTCCTTTCAACAGGCGTTACCAACGACGAGACATACTGTTTAGAAATCTCAGCTGCTCTGCAGGCGGCAATGATTTTTTACAGATTCAAATCTTTCTCCCGAAATAAGCGTTCTCGTATCGCTCCATCTGGAATGCCGATGATTATCCGATCTCCGAGGAGTCGATCACGCTGACTACCAAAATCACATTTGTCGGCTTGATGCTGTAGTTGTGCTATGTAGTCAACGACTTGCTGACCCTCTTCCTGATACATACTGTTACAGACAGTCGCTGCTTGAGTGACATTTTTATACGGGAGGTACTTCTCGTCAAACTTTGCAAAGATGGCTGCGACAGTATCAGTGATATTGTCACGGATGGAATCGGCGTAACAGGCGGCGAGTGATCGGCGAAGGCTTTATTTAGCTACTTGGCTGGACATTGCAAGCGCGCGATAGCTTTCGCAACACTGAACTCAACTAACTCCCGGCTCCGAGAGCAACGTTTTTAAGGCATCGTCGAAGATTCTAGAGAGGCCGCGACACTTCGTTGGAGAGGGGATACATAAAACGCTGCCCCAGCGGAGCTTGAGGGAGAGGAGGAAGGATGTGACCTTGATCGGACGCTGACCCGGAAATGCGAGATGCCTCTCGGCCGAGCGAGAAGGTTCCACGGTGTTCGACGCCTGCTCCCTGAGTGTGCCTCGTGGCAATATGAGCAGCGTCGGTCGATGCGGGGAAGGTGAAAGTCTGTACGATTCTGGCGCGCTGCGGTGCCCAAAACATGTAGCAACAATGCCCTTTGTGTTGCAGGTGATTTCTGGCTGTATTCACATGCTGCTTCATACAATTCGTAGGCGGTTTTCCACTCCGACCACGCTTCCGCGGGATTGTTGCCCGGTTCAAATGGTTTCGGTGGCTGAATGAGAGGGAATGCCACGATAACAACTTACAATGCGATGGATGTTTTCCTTTACTCTTCTTCTTACTTGACGCATCCCGCTTCTGACACCATGTTATGTATTTCATACGATGAATGTTGATTCGGAGACGACCAACAAACATGTGCAACTTATCTGGAAGACGGCCATCTTGTCATTCATGGTTGATGGGCCGCGTTCGTTTATTTTGCTATATCAGGTTGCGCTGCTAACAACTCATATATATAACAGGACGGGCCAGAACTTCCATGGTGAATGCTTTGAGAGATTTCTTGTTGTACTATATCATGAAATGTGTTGAAGGAATCGTGAAGGGTGTTGAGGTGCAGAAGGCAGAAGCCCAAGTGTATCAGTTCTTTCCCTACAACGTCTCGTATAATGCCGCGAATGGTACCAAGGTTACGTGCAGACGGCAATAACACATAATCAGAGGAACAGGTCGAGGGTTGTGGCAATAATACCCTGATAGTCCGCGCCTCTTGGAGGGAACCACACAGAGAAACAACGTCCTCAACGGTCTTCGGTGATTTTATGACCAGCAATTGAAATGCATCTTCACGGACATCATTAATGATATGACGTATCTTTCGATTTGAGACATGTCTTTGTCGGTCTTCGTGCACAGAGACGAAACGTCTTCAACGTAAGAAGTGTAGGTTTCGTCCTCGCCCTGAACGCGTCGAGACAGCTTCTGATATGTGTCGGCTTTGCGATGCGCTGGACGACCGAACAGACCGCGGATACGGGCTGAGAAAACGATCCATTTTGTGAGGTCGAACTCGTGATCCAAGAACCGCGTTTTTGCGACGTCGGTGAAGGGGAACACCACGTTGATCAATTTTGCGGCATCATCCTACTTGTGCTTGCGTAGTAGTCAAGTCAGTCATCAATGTCTGCGTTGTCTGTGCCAGAAAAAGATGGCGGGTGACGCGGTCATAAAGGCATGGAAGTGACATTAACCGTTACAGAAGGCACCTGTTGATGATTTTCACCAGCGGCGTCGTAAACGGGGGATGACAGTCCTGTTAATAGTCGGCGGGAACTAAGATCCAGATTACAAAGAAGACCGGCAGCGAAGGCAGAGTACGGCAGCACCTCCACCAGCTGTGGTGAAGGAGATGGTTGCTCTGTTTATTGACCGAGCGTCAGTCCAAGAATGAATACATTGTGCTCTCGTGGCTCCCTTGCAGGTGTCGATAATGATGATAGTTTCTGTCTCACAACATGATCACGTCTATGTCGAAAAAAAAAAGACTAACATGGACACGTAACGTGCACTATACGTACCAGCAAATTCATTCTCGACATTACCTGCAAAGTCGCCTACTGCTGTATACAAAAGTACAAAAGCCGTGTAGTCGACAATGTGCTCAACGAAATCAGACGAAGATGCCTTCAATAGGTTTCTCCCCAGGCACTATAAAGCATTAACTTGTGGACTCTTACCAGGCTCGACAGCTCCTGTGATGTAGCCAATGACATTGTGCACATTCTTCAGGTATAACTTGTTATTGATTGTCATTCGAACTCTGGAAATAAAGTAAACACATTATACCTAAACAGAAGGAATGCACCGGCATCAGTATCAGAATTTCTTATCATGAATTCATGAAAGAATATAGTCAAACACTTTTTTTTCCTTATTTCTTTTTATAACCAGTTGAAATGCTTTTTTTTTTTCTGATCTCCTTTTACAACCAGTTCACACGGATAACAAACAAATCCGGAACCTAATGGCATATTGTGCTGATCGGCTTCAATCCACTACCTTATGGACCGTTGGGTGCATGCGTGGCTGCCCTCCTCTACCCCTGTGGGAAACGAACACGGCCACCATCTTGTTTAGCACGCGGTGATACGATGCCAGTAGTGTGCCGAGTTGTAGGTACTTTTTAGCCAACAGCGACACAGTGCCCAACTGTGTACCTCTGGGTACTTCTATGGTTCTCGTGAACATCGTAGGTTTGCTAATATGACGCGCACAATCACATATGTCACCTGCCACAGAGGTAGCGACCGTGGAAGTGTTGAGTGCAAACCAACCACCCGAATCCCACCAAGCACGTGTGACTGTTTTCCACCAGTTAGTCCGCCAAAGAGAGAGAGCGGCACTTACGAGAAAATTGGTGGATTGTCTTCGAATGCTCAAATCACTCCGTGTTTTTCTAATTGGTCTCAGACGCGTACGCTCCCTTTCTGGAGTGGCAGCGGGATTCCTGGGGTTCACTGCAATGGCTCTTTGGGCGGGTCTTTAGGGTTCGAGCTTATACATTCCGTTATGTCCTTCTTTAGACTCAGGATTTTTGCTGTATAACTTGTGCCACAGTATCTTTCCCGCATCTGTGCCGTAGGTGTTAAGTTATACCTCAGTTGTGCCAATCTACCCATCTTACGACCGTGTTTAGCCTCTTTGAAATGCTTCCGGCGTCGACCTGGAGTCAAGACATGCTTTCAACTCCTCCGACTCAGTGCACTCAAGCCGTCACCCAAACATTTCACAAGGAGGCGACGCTTTCAAATAAAGACACGTACAACACAACACAGTCAGTGAGGTCAGCGGCGCGTGTCGCCTCACTGCTCGCGAAGAAGGGCGAAACACACACAGAAACACTGGTGTAGTGTCGAAAAGTTTTGAATATGCGGTGTCGTTCCAGGAAGAACGAAACGACGCCGAGTGCACGCAGTGAGCGTCCAATTGGGACTTCGCCCATCAAGAAGTTCTGTCCTAGCTCCCGGATACAGAATGGTAACGGAGATGTAACGGAGCGCACTTACTCCAAGCTGTCACTATCGCCAATGGCACAGTTTGATGGGAGCATGGGCTTCCAAGTTTCAGGGCAGCTTTGTCCTTGAAGCAACCTGTGAAAAATGGAGGAAGAAAAAACTAGGAAAGGTGAGTCACCAACACAGAAATCCAATTACTGGTCACGCGACCTGCACGTTAAAGGGGCTGAAAATAGAGTGGAAATCTATCGAAGCCGTTTTGTTTATCTTAAACTTCTAATTCCCTGAGACCAGACAAACAATCATCATTAATATATCCAGTAGCTTTATATGTTTTGAATGTTACCTCTTTCGCGAGAGCGGCCCCAAGAGGTGATCAGAAAGTAAACTCAATGCAGTTCACTTTACCTCATCATCTTATCTGCGTCGTTGTACCCAATTGGCTGGGAAAGAACCGGCGGCAAACGAGCAGCGACGTCATCATACCTGTTCGCGAGCGTCAGGTGCGCTGCAATGAATGTGGACTTTCAGGCTATACCGCGAGAGCGAACCACTTATTTTCACACCGATGAGTTTATAAACAAAAGGACAGTGAGCAGGGCATGTACCGTTTGGTGTGTAATTGAACAAGGTGTAACTCGGTTAAGAGGTGACGGATGAGTAATGCGGGATAAAAGTACACAGCTTCTACCGAAGAAGTAAGTTGCTGCATTGCGATAAGATATGCCCAGTCGTCTTGCGACGTAAGGTCACAAATTATTATTATTGCTACAAGACAACGGACAGAGATCAGTGCCCAAGATAAGCCGGTAATGCGGAACATTGTCGGACACATCTCTGCTTCCGGCATTAACAGTGACATTTTGGTAGCGGTTACGAAGAACTCACGCCTAGACGCGTAGCCGGGTGTACTGGGATCTCCAACGTCCCAGTGCGTGCGTACATGGGACCGACGAACTGCGTTGCCAGGCATCCACCAGTTGTTTGGGTACAAAGGTGTACCCTGCTCAGGAGCAACGTCCTTCGGGTCGAGGAAGAACAATATGCCAGCCACGTGCCTGTTAACAGCTGCGTCCAACACATCTCCGGGCGAAATCCTGTACGAGTAGCGGCAAAGGCAAACCTTATTCGATACAGCTACTCCCATGTGGACGAGCGTCTGGAAGTCGTTTGGGAAGCAGCGGTTGCAATAGATGACCCTAGCCTGTGAACGGAGGGTAGCATTATATGGTCTGTTTCGTTCAGGGCTATTCGCTTGCATGAGCCCTAGCAGCACAATGCACTGAAAGTCGAGTGCATTAGGGGTGGTCCTCCGATTTCTTATCTCTTGTCGCTGTCTTTGTGAAGTGTCACGAACTGCAAAATCAACCTTGATCCATCCGTCCACCCCTATTGCACCCGAGTTTCAGTACATTGTGCTGCTTGGGAGCTGGGAATGGGTATGACTCAACTGCTCGATGTCAAACGAGAATGAAGTCAGGTTTGGGATTCTGTCGGTTGCATAAATTGTGCTGACACAGTCCTCGTAACTGTATTTCATTTGTTATGAAACATGAGATAGATGGGGTAACGGCCAGCAAGCAGATGTTACGTCAGGGATCCAAGCTGACTATTAGAAAAGAGGTACTCCTTATCGCACTCATGTTTGGTTCTTCTTTTTTTATGTTTTGCACTGCCGCATTGATAGCGTTGACGGTTATGCTGTTACGATATCTATGTACAGTCAAGTCTATACGCATTAGCAAAACGACAATACTGCCGCATCAGTAACATGCCTTCAAGAGCCTGTGCCCAGTCCACATCAGAATGACAATGCATTGCAGAAGACAGAGCCCGTTGACTGTTTCGATATTTCCAGTCCAGCCTCAATTTTGGTCTTTTGTATACCTCATGCAGCTGACTGAAGATCTAAGCACGAGCCTGGCCTAAGTGTGTAGCTGGCGTAAATAAGCATTTGAGGTAAACGAGTTTGAGCATCAATATGGCACATAGTGTACCGTGCTTCGTTCAAGTAATCCTCACGGTCAGCAGTTAATATGCGCGCTGTGTTTCTGGCCAAAGCTGTGATTACAAGGAGTAAGTTTCACGCGGTGTGCCTCTCGCGCTGCCATTTCGTTTGTACCTTCAAGCTACCAGCAGGTGAGTATGCGTTATACGGAGGCGCTGCCGACATTCCTGGTGGTGCAGCCATGTGACCATCCACCGTGAACAAGACGGACCCTTGATCATCCAGTAGTTCGATCTGCGCGAAATATTCAGGGCACGTACGTGAGCAACTACAGGGCGAGGGTGTGGGCTACCTGGTACATGGTATAGGGACGAACACAATGCTCAATTAGTCGTACTCGCGTTCCATGCTCGCCTTGTTCAGTCGACCTAAATTGAGCCAGGTTCCTAAGTCAGGGTTCACTGTTCTTAAATTATTCATCATGGTTCATCACACAAAACGCAGATAACTAATAACCATAACTGCGTAACGACACAGAACGGCGCTTGTAGTTAGCGAGTGAACTATGATACTCTATTTCGCAATTGGTTCACGCAGGGTTATCAAAGTGAAGTTATATTTAGCCTGTGATAATTTAGCGGTACTACACTCTTAAAACAGAACTTCACCGCATAGCACGGTGTTGACCACTACGCATTCACTTACCTGATTGGCGTACGCCCACCGTTTTCAGCAAATGGCGTCTCTGAACGATAGCATTTGGAACAGCGATTGGTCTTCGCCGTGCTATGCGCCGAAGTTCTGTTTTAAAAGTGTAGCCGAAGGAGCAGCTATTCGCCGTGAATTAATTGCTGAATTAGCATTGCTGTGCCATTCTATCATGATACACTGTGTTCCCCAACGCTGCCTCTCATACTCACCGTGTTCCTATCGTTGACATCGTGCGAAGACAGAACCGCTGAGAAGTTGAGCATTTTTGTTTTATCAAGACCATTACGCATCCACGCGTTCATAACGTATTCTGCAATTGCATATTGTGCCGCAGTTCCTGCAACGTGCGCTTCCTTACTCAAGTCCCTGTGAATGAATGTTGATCGGACAGTCAAATAAAAGATACCGGGAACCGGGATCATTTGAACAGTCCGTTGCGAGGATACAGCGTAACTTATAGAGAAAAGTTAAAGAGGCACCAGTCTCTAGAAACGCGTTGATCAAACCAACAGTGTAATTTCATGCATTCTAAAAACAGAGCTTCACCACATAACACGCTAAGAACCAATCACCATTCGCAGCGATATCATTCTATTTCCTTACTGGTGGAAAACGGTAGGCGTACGCTTTTTTGATACATTATGAATTCATACTAATTGTCACGAACGCCTACCATTTTTCAGCATTCAGGACACTGATGACTCTGCAACGTGACTGGTTCCCAACGCGCTGCGAGATGAAGTTCTGTGTTTAGAGTGTAACACTGTAGTTCAAAATGCGAGAAACTCAACTTTCTCTTTGGACAGTTGCGTAAAGATCAAGAATATGAATTTTGGAAATCACAAAAGGGGAGCAATACGAGTAAATAACGTGACGTCACTTCAAAACATGCACGCTACACTCTAAAACATGGAAGTAAGAAAGAAAGGAGGCGGCACAACGATCAGAAAGCTGTGGGACCCCTCTGGCGGTCGCATGTGTCAAAACCGCCATTATCTCTTGCCCGAAACGTTGTAGCGTGTTGCGAGTATGACTATTTCTAGGCATGTCTCTACGTATAACATGTAATGGAATTAACAAGAGAATGAGCAGCAATGCCTCAGAAGCCTACATCACAGGCCACTGCATCCAAGAAAGGTAAGAGTAACGAAGAAAAAAAAAACTGTTTAGGCTGACATCGTAAAACAAGGTACGTCATCACGCCGCAAATATGTTGCATTCTGTGTAGCATCCGTTACGCACAACAAACCACCCGGGTAAAATGATCTCGTTTTCCACTAAGCGGCACTGTCTAGTCGAAGGATATAGGAAATCTCCTTGTGGTTCAGCATAACACGAAGGACACCGCAAAGAAACCCGTCGCCAAGGTAACACTAAACAAGGATGTGGAGGCGGCCTTTTCACTCGTTTACGTACATGCTTACGTAACTGGGCAAGATCCCACAACCCTTTGCGCGCTGCTAGCACGCTCGCTCCCATTGAAAAATCGGCTTTGGGCGCCTCTTCCTTCTCTCACCTCCATGCTCTAAAACAAGAGCTTCACCGCATAACACGGCGATGACCAATCGCCATTCAAAATTATATTTTTCACTTACTCTATTTGCTGAAAACGGTGGGCGTACGCCATTTCTGGGACACTTATGCGGTACATAGGAGTCCCAGAAATGCGGTGCATAAGTGTCACAAAAAGAGCGTACGCACACCATTTTCAGCAAATGGCGTCCATGAAAGGTATCATTCGGGACGGCGTTTGGCCATCGCGGTGTTGAGCGCTTAACTTCTGTTTTTAGAGTGTACACCTGGCATTTCGGCACTATACTCGCCTCTGCTCTCATCACCTCGTTGGATCAGACCTCTCAGTTGCGTCCTGGTATTCGCTCGTTGCCGAGTGGCGCTTGTTGAGCTTTCCAAAAACGGAATTTCGGCACAGTCACAACGTCCATCGAGTATTCGCGGGCAAATGACTCAAAGATGACATCAGTTGTAAGCGTGATATTTTGGAAAAAGTTGTTAGTGAATTATAAAAACTGAATGTGAGCATTATGGTTTGAAATTTTATCAAGGCCGTTCATTATCACTTTAAGGAACTCAAAATGTTTGCTAGGCTCACAAGTCACAGTAACATGAGCAGCACACAGAACGACAAATTTGCCGCATTTTGTGAAAAACATCTGCGATGTGCAGTGATGGCTCTCAACGGGCATTCACTCACTTTAGATATTCCCGTAAATTTTCAGAACATGGAAGTCCAACGAGGTATCTCTCTATGCTGTCGTTGAAGGAAAGCCTGTTGCGCATGAGGTTGCCGAGTACCCTCAGGTCCTGTTTCATGTAGCCCTGCATCCTGGGAAGTTCCCACGCTCTGATGACCAAAAACCACAGGCAGCTGACCACAAGTGTGATGATGACCAACCAGACGACGATCCACTCCTGCAGTAAACGGCGTCGAGCGCGAAACCTGCTTAAGGTGTGGACGTTGTCTTCGCTCAAAGTAAATGATGCCGTCTTGTACACCTCAGGCTCTGAAAGGGAGCACCGCGTCCCAATCATCTACACCATTGAGTCACCGCAGCCATTTTATACGACAGGCAACTATGCCATACGGTCTAAACATAACCCTCTAACATTCTACCACATAACACTCTACTACACAAACGTAAGTGAACCATATCGCGAAATTCGCAAAAGAGCATTCCTTCTTAAAGTATGGTCAGATCAATCAACCAAATTCAATTCCAATCACGATTACTTAGCCTGGGAAATGAAGAAAACTGCCAACGTCATGATTCTACCCAAGATCAGACTTCTTGGATGATGAAATTCTTTCACCTGCTCGCCTGTATTTATGCTATTTTATGTCAGGTTCCAACGCTACCCTGCCTCATACCTACCCTAAGTCACTGCAGAGTATCATCCATACACGCGGATCAACAAGTCCAAGAAGGAAAATCCGAAACGCCCTCCTTAACTTTGCGTCGGACATTGGCTAGCTTTTTCGTTCCTTCGTTTTTCTACTTTTTTTTTCATTCCCAACTTTAGCTGTCCCTCTACATCGTAGCGATATGGGCAACATTCACCATGCACGCAGTCCTTCACTCTGTTCCCCTTTTTACAAGAGAGGCAACGACCTTCGACGCCGACCTGCACAGCGCTTTTGTCCCGTCAACATACCGTAGTCAAAAGGCGATGGTGACCTCGACCGGGCAGTGTAAGTCCTACCAAGATAAGGCGCTCCTGCAGCTGAAGGCCTTGCTTCTTGATAACCTGGAACCTGTAGTTGCACCAGTCCTTGTGGATGTGACAGTATAGGTTGGGATATTTTACTAGCAGGTAGGCTTTGCTGCGCTTCACCAATATGGGTCAGCATGCTCTGGAACTGCCCAGGTTGAAGACGAACTTTCTGAAGCGTGGGCCGAGAAGAGGATCCCTGAAGAGGTTGACCAGGAAAAGCGTACCCAGAACGAGGTGGCCGAGGTAGCTGCTCTAGCTGCAGTGAAGGCAGTCTTGGACGAACTTGTTCTTGTTGGTATTGTCCAAGAACAAGTGGCATCTCCTGCAGCCTTGGTGGCTGTTGTGGTCCAGGAAAATGAGTCTGTTCCTGATGACTTACGGGGCACTGACCAGGACGAGCTTGATAGGGCTGTGCACTGAACAGTTCATGCACTGCTGGAGATAATCTCCAGGACATATCACCTGAGGGAGGGCGGCGTCGGCCGACAGGTGGACCTGATTTAAGGAAATGAGGACTCAAAACATTGTCACCACATCTGGACCACACCAGTACAAGTTCGAGCTAAAGTGCATCAATGTTTTAAAAGTTAATTAATTGTCAATCGCAACGCCCACATATTTGCATTAGGATCTCATAATTAATTCGAAAGATCTAGCAGGCAGTCATTTGAGAATATCTGAGTGAAAGTTCAAGTGTCAGGTGGAAAATCAAAGCGCGCAAACACGCTTGCGGTAAACGAACCAAAACATGTATTTTACTGCCGGCAAATAAACAAAATTAGGGTGTCGCACTCGCTCGAAATACAATACGTTACCACATAACCCGGCATGAATGAATTGACAGCGGAAGTGCTATGTTTCACTCTCGTGATTGATCGAAAACGGCAGGCAGACGCCTTTTTGTGGTAATGACATCGCCTGCGTTTTTCCCTCTTCTTTTTCTCTGTGAGATACGAGTAAATAAAACGGTACACTGTTAAAACTGAACTTCATCGCGTAACACGGCGGTGACCAATCGCCATTTCGAATGATATCGTTCACTAACCCTGTTTGCTGAAAACGGTAAGGAAGGCCATTTCTGGAGCCCTTATGCACTGCATAGTGACTGGTTCTTCTCTTATGTGGTGAATTAAGTTTTATGCTGAAAATTTTCCTCCCACTCTACGCCTACTATATTTGGCTACACGGGGACGGTGCCCTTGACAGGCGGCGCAGGGTATCACTGCAATTATCTAAATCCGAATTAAGGCTCGAGAATTTCCTTTCGTTACAGTCAAGAGCGTAAAAGCTGATTGTTCAAGCCTTTAATCGATGCTAAGTGTGACAAAGATACACGCTATTAACTTACTAGGAGACGAAGGTAAATGTGGCACGTTGTGTGAGACGTGCCCTTCCGGTTTCGACGGCTTTGGAACCGTCCCAGGGCGAGCATCGCGGGCGCCGGGAGAGACAGTAAGGCGGGTCACTTCGATTCGAGTCTTGCGTACGGTACTCGGGTGTGGAATTGGATGAATGAACGTTTTGGACACGTGCTGAACAGCTTTCAGGGACAATGGAAGTTCAGCTGGGTGAACCTGCGGCAATGTGTTTAAGTAAAGAAATGAGGAGGCATTGACTCAGGCCTCTATCGTGTCTGTGAAGATCTCTCGCGCAGATCAGTCGTCGAACTGCTCACAAAGTGTACACTCTGACAGCAGAACTTCTAATTAATAGTCCACAAAATAAAGCATAGTAAAGAATAGCTAATTATGAGGAGTCAACTTTCCCCCACCCTTCAAGGATCTTTCGCAGCGCAGTGTGCAATAACTGATCAAAGTGGCTATTTGGGGTAGTTGGTGCGTTTGCATGTTAAAATCCACAGCAGCCACCGTGAACACACACAGACAGAACAGGACACACACTACTGCTGACTCTCAACTAACAAATTTAATTCCATCTTGCACATAAAATACATATGCGAACAAAAAGGCGGTACAACGCCTGTCCAATCAAAGCTCTTCTGGCCATATATCAGATAAAAGTTCGGATAAACCGGCACCTTTCATATTTTTAGATATGTTGATGACTTTCTGATATTCTTTAAGGACCAGGAGTCTGACATACAGAGCATACTCCACATTTTTGAGAC
>JARGYV010088106.1:236-22748 GCA_029532675.1 Ornithodoros moubata
AGACTCACATTATTCATCCGAGTAATTATCATACTCAAATTACTAGCCTCATGAGAGAGAGAATAAACCACCGCAAAAGTGAATTCTTCATGTTTTTGTCTGGTACCGATTTTGTGGGATGCACTGTTACAGATGAAGCTACCAGATAAATAAATAAAAACGTGCCCTGCATTCAACGTTATACACACAAGGTGTAGTGAGCATATGTGACCATGCTGGAAAAATACGAAGCTACTTTGGCACAAAGGGGCCAAACTGATAGCACCACTCAAAGGTGTCAGCCAGAAACCAAAACATCTTACTGCATCTTTTGCCAATCCTCCCCTGGTTTCAGACAGCAATTGTGAAAAGTGAGAGAAGACACCAACCCCCTGTTGTGGTGGCGCACTCCATTGCCAAGCATCACGTTAGAAAGTGGCACAAGCCGATTGCCTTCTTCGTGCAAGGGAGTTTCCCTGGTCGGTGCCACTGGTGGTGCCACTGCTGCTGCTGCTGCTGGAGGAGGAGGAGGAGGAGGAGGAGGCACACCCTGGGCCAGTTGCTGGGTATCTATGACTGTACGGCCAGGAGGGGGAGGAGGGGGCTGACTCACGTCTGAAATTCCGACGGCCCATATACAAACCGAGGAAGAGCACTATTACCGCATTCACAACTGCTACGAGTAAATCTTTTATCTCGTATTTCTAATGGCTATCACTGTTGTGTTGTAACTTAAAATACACGAAAAGACAAGCAAAAGATCGCAAGAAACCCATCAGCTGACCTGTCGGTACAAAAAATCTGTCGCTACAAAAGACTGCAGACACAAAATCTAGGTAAGTATGTGTAACTTTCCTAAGCCTCTAAAAAGTATCATAGCAAAACTGAAAAGCTTTCAATGGTCAACACGACACTAATAAATTCAAACTGTTCCTTAAACAACACGCAAAAAACTAAAAAGTGTATTGCACATTTAATAGGAGAACTAAAAGACTGCGAATGGTGAAAAAAAGAAAGGCTGCTCACCAGCAGGTGCTCCAGCAATGGTAGGAACGCCAATTAACTCTCGGTGCGGCCTTGGGGGATGAAAGACGGGTGGGCAAATTGGCGGGTGATGGCTCCAGTACGGGGGTGCCTGAGGGAGCCGAAGGGGCCGCTCCATCCCGGGGGCCTCTGGATTGTAAGGTTCTGCAATTCCCGTAATGCTTACTCTTCTATCTTCTCTTCCAATGAACAAGAGGTTGCCTCTCACATCATCCAAGCTCACTACTCATAGCATCACCTCAGCGTTATGGCTGCTATAGTTATGGCCTTCGATGGTCGATGGGAGTAATATTTCTTAACTGCTAGTTTTTGGCTATGCATTTTTCACTGTGACATTTTTTATTTGTTCCTTGAAGCAAGAGCACTTGAGTCGTGTTGTTCTTGATGTGCTTGTGGCAGCATCGTTGTGCATGATAACCCCAAGTATCATGCAAGGCTCATTCGTTCTTGTGGAAGATGATGTGGGCCAAGTCGCTTTTTTTCAGTGGGACTGTTTCGCTGGCGATAGCTCCATGCTATGGCGTAAAGAACAGATACTGTGGTGGAGACCATGGGCGCCGTTGAGGGGCACGCGTTCCAAGGCACGCGTTTTGAAACGTCGCAATCTACGTTTTCTAGTTGGACATCTCCATTTTATATGCTTCTACTTCTCGAGATAAGCATATTTGTGATAAAAGCATCGGGAGTGGGAAGGGAAAATCATGTGGTGCATGTCAAGTAGATGTTCATGACGAACCCTCCTCCCTCTTGAATGGAATCGCTGTGCTTACCCTCATAAAACACGAAGACGAGAGAGAGAGTGTGTGTGTCCACCACACATCCGGGTAGCATACTGGATGGGCATGTTTCCTTACTGAACAGCGTAGGGGCATGGATTCGTTGACAGTGGGTTGTTAGACAATCCTGAGTAGGTTGGAGACGACGATACTGTGTCCGGTGTGTCAAAAGTACACCAAGAATTACTTGCAACATGTTTGTTGTCATCACCAGATTGCGTAGGGTCGAGAAGTAAATCTTACACTCGCGCAAACTATGACGAATGCCACAATTTTCCTTCTTCTTGGAAGCACTAGGGTGGTTCAAATGCAGCGGTATATTTGAATGGCTTCGAGAGCTTGCTACAGCATTTCTTTTGTCGTCCTGGAAGGCGCACTCTGACATACTCTCCTATGGGCAAAATGAACTCGATGTGCGTGACATCGAATGTGCGTGTCCACCCCTGTCTCGTGTGCATCAAAGCAACGTGGTGCTGTATCAATGTTGGGTTTATTGGAGGCGGTACCACGAAAAGGTCTCATGGTCATACGTGCATATGTCTACCGTGTAGGAGAAGTGAAACTCCTGTTGTATCATATGGCATCCACCAGTAGATAGTACAGATTTAGTAGAGCAGGGTGGCACAGACAAGCAGTGCAACCTGAATCATGTCCTTAAGCACACAGTTAAACCTTTCCACCTGCCTGTTTGCTTGGGCATAGTAGAGTGGGATCAGCACATGATGGATTCCACATTCTCGAAGAAAACGAATTGCGCTCCGTTATCCGCGACTATTTCGCAACATCCATACAGAAGGTCCTGGGAAGATCTCACCCAACGGCCCCGGATCTTTTTCTATCAATTCGGGAATATGACACTGTACAGGATCCTTTCTTATGGCCTCTTGAATGTCCTCTTTAGTAATGCCGGGAGAAATAATGCATCCAAGTTATCCTGTGCAGCCAGAAATAACTGTGAAAGAGCATCAGCAACATGCATCCGTAGCGGCCATAACAGGAAGACGTGCATTAGACGTGTGTAGAATGGGGCAACAGCAATGCATGTACTTTACCCTCTTGAAGCTCCTGTCAACCTTGTTCATTCACGTAAAGACGTCTTTGCCTCTCAGCAGTTCTCGCATAGGCCCCACAACTTCAGTGTAATGCAAAATGATTTTGGTGTAAAACCCAGCAAGTCCGAAGAATGACTTGAGAGATTTCAAGTTGGTGGGCGCAGCTGCCTTCTCCAGGGCCTCGAGGATAGATGGGGAAAGTTCTTCGGCATTCACTATGTGGCCCAAGAATTCAAAGTTTGAGTCCCTCTTCTGGAAGACAATCTCAATTGTTCTAAAAGACGTAGGACAATCTGGAGATTCTCCAAATTCTCTTCTTCACTTTTTCCATACACTATGTCACCGTCAATGTAAAGTAACACTCCCTTGCATCCTAGTAAAATATGATGCGACATCGTGAGCAGGAATGTGGACGAAGCTGATGCGATGCCAAAGCGTACTCGTCTAAGGCGGTCTAAAGCGGTACAAGCTGTCATGCGTAATGGAGACTGTCAAATATCTACTGTCCGGGCGTAGAGGGACTCGGTGGTACGCGGGTGCCAAATCAAGCTTAGAAAAATGCGTCGCCCTAGATAAAGCAGCTCCTCTCCATGTGGCAGCGGGAAACAGTCTGGAACAACGGCCTTGTTTCGTTCTACGGAAGGCCACGTAGAGGAGCCATCCTTTTTCTTTGCTACCACAACACGTGATACTCTGAGGCCGGAATTCTTTCTCCCTCCTCGAGTTGGCCCAACATCATTTGTGACAACGTAGAAGATAATGCAGGTTCTGCAGCCTTTTTACAGCACTGACGACGGGAAACAGCCATGGCTAGGTATACAACTTCTTGAATAATCCACGAGGTTTACTGATGTCACTTTCTTCCGAGCAGAGCACTTTTTGTACACATCAACCGAGATAATGAAAATCAACGTCGACATTTTCTACAGATGTTCCTGGTTTGCTTCTGGGGTTTGTAGATTCCACACAAAGTACTGTTGGTACATTCGTCCGATACGAACGTGGGTCACTTGCTTGCTTGGGCAGTCAGCTTTCGTACTTGTCCCGCAGGGCAGGAGACGGACCAAAAGTACCCAATCTTGTTGCATGCCAAGCACCATTGGTTAATTGCCTTGCACTACAGAAAATGTGCAAGGTGAATCTCCCATCCGCATCTGTAGCAATGAGTGCTTGCTTTTGAGATCCCTTCATTGATGGCCTTGTCCACCTGTCTTCATTACTCGAGGAATTGAAGCATCACTTTCTTTGGAAAATTTCATTGCTTCTCTTTGAGACTGTTCTTGAGACTCAAGTGCCAGGGTTAGGATTCTGGTAGTGCTCTCCACAATTTCTTCCCTCAACATGCAGTCGGACATTGGTCCCAAATCGCAGGCAAGTTGCCTAAGTGTCAGGACGTAGTCGCTGATATGCTCACCACGCTGTTGCCCACATTGGCAAAATCAATGCCGTTCAGCAATAAAATTGAACAATGGAAATCCAAAGTACGTTCAGCCAGTTGCACCTCATCTGGTTGAGTGTCTCCAGCCCCGTCTAATGTGGCAATAGTTTGGGGCAACAACTCGAAAATCCGCCGACCTTCTGTGCCAAGACAGTGTTAGAAGACAGCCTTCCACTGGGCAGCATCTGCTGTGCCCAAAACAACCAAGTAGTTTAAGAACGGCTTCCTCCAAGACGGCCACGATAGCGGTGGCTTACGAGGCGGAGACACACCAGTCATCTTCGAAACAGCAGGGCAGCAATCAGCAATTGTAGAACGAAACAAGAGCCCATTCCATTCGTCACTTTTTTCTCCTCGTTTGTACCCGATGTTCATGACGATCCTGACGACACCACAATACAAGAGAGCCGAGGGCGAAGAACGATACAGACTTCCTCTGCTGCTCTGTCTTATATGGACCAACGCTCCTACATTTAGATCGTATGACCAGTGTGCGCGTCTCATGAGCCAACTCTGATGCAGCATCTCATAGCAAAGCCATCTTCCCCTCGTTTGAGCTGCTATGTTTGGTGTTATGCTCTTGGTCAAGCGATACGTTTGTAGACATTTACGAACATGCACTAACCTAAGTTACATTACTGCACCTGTACAAAAAAACAAAAGTCAACCGCATGCTGTGCATGTCCAGAAAAGAACCATGCAAACACAGTCTGAAATCAATACGAACAGAAGTAAAAGCAAAAAGTGACAATTTTGCGCTGCCTTAGAAGACGCTGGCTCGTTTAAGGAGAAAAAGGATTTAATCGGGTGTTAAAGCAAAAATTGATTTATTGGGTCATCCAAATAAACTAAGTCGAGTATACGTGAAGAGAAATTCCTCAAGCAGCAAATGACGCACAGTACAACGTACAAACCTCAGAGTACGTGGCCCAACACTCCGAGGGACCACATACGTGTCGGCTGCCACGCATCACACGGGCAAGAATCGCGTACCCTCGAGGCTTCGGTAGACAGTCCACACTATCAGCGATGATCTCGCACCGGAAATTCTCTAACAATTCACAAGCGACTAAAGCCTCAGACCCTCAGACGTTCAAAACAACCAATTCTTGCTGTATCCGTGTGTGTGCAGTTGCCATGCACATATACATGCACATCATGGTAGATAGCCAGTGAATGCATTAAACTGAATGAAGTGAAGAATTAAAGTGAATGAATTAAAGCCAGACAGGACCCAACTAGACCCCAATGAATGGGTGAAAATAGCTCCTGCATGGAACTGGTGTACCCATGCATTAGAATGAACAACAAGCATGTAAAATGCACTTTCCAGTTACTGCCTGGATCGTGTCTCGCTCCTGCACAGAGCGTGAGCATCAACACTGAAAAACTATGCACAGGGAGTTTCAAGAGACTGACCAGCAGGAGGCATCGGAGGGGGTTCCAGCGTAGTCATGGGCAACACAGCGTGAGGCAAAGGTGGCCCACCTGAATTACAACTCTTATTCATTTCTTCCTCTCGGCTAGATTCAAAACGTACCTTGCTGTACGGGGGGCTGTGAAGTCCCGGGCCCAGAGAGTCCAAATCTCAGCATGGAGACGTCTTCCACCACCACCGGGTCTTTTCCGTGGTCAAAGGGACAGTAGTCGCCACGCATACAATAGCCACGCTCTAAAGGATAAAGTATTTCTTAGTGTCGCTTCACTGCATACACAAACCAAACAGCTACCATCATAATCCCTGCAGCGCTTGGATATCTTAGGGGCGGGATGAAAGGAAGCGTCGCCGGCTGCCCCCGCAGGTAGAAGGGGCGCCTGACCTGCCCCGGGCCTGTAATCCGTATCTCCGTGAGGTCCTTCCGTCCCCTTGCCCACGTCCGCCATGGAGCCAGGATTCGAATGAGAGACGCCACGAGCTATGTCTGTCAAAACAATCCAGCTCTGTTCATCACTCATTCCGTCGCACTTTTGGGCCATGTTTCTCACCAGCTATTTTATCAATCAGGCTAAATACACCCCAACACAAATTAAGTTGTTCACCCAGCCTTTCGTTACGTCTGGAGGGCTCCCGCAAAGCAAATCACATTCGTTCCCATCAATAACCCTACATAGCAATTCCCCATCAACTGCTTCCTTTTAGAGCTAACATCTTTAAAAAAAATTTTTCTTTTTGTAGTGTGCAGCAGACTAAGTAAGGACAACAAAGTCATGCGTGTCGAGCAGCGCCGTTGGAGTTGTGACCGCGTGATGCTGCTTTTGGGCCCTAGAAAATGCCACCATGTGTGGGGGCTTTCTTGGCCCAGACTTCTTGTACCTGCGGTTCTTCTGAATTAAACCGGTATGCCGTTCTTTCGAATCTTCGCCTTTGCTGTGCTTCCTTCTTCAGCAGACGGACATGGGGCCCCCAACAAGCGGGGCTGGCAACCTGCCGGCTTGGCCGACAGGTAGTCGGGATGACTAAATTTTCCACTAATGGCACGAGCCAGGGATTAAGAGTCTCGTGCTCCCCAGACTGAGCTAGCTCATCTCCGTTTTCTCCGCAGAGTACCACGGCCTCTGTCTGGACTTTCCGCGGTTACTCCTGGGAGCCTCTGCTGGGCTTTTCCGTTTACTTTGTTTTCAGGGCCTTTCCTGCTTACTCTTTCGAGTTCCAACAGTCACAATTCCCGGCTCACGTTTGCCCAGAACGAGGGTTAGCGAGGTTTACGAGGCCTAGCCCGGACGTCACCCTTTAAGAACCGAGTGCCGGGTAAGGTGACAATCTGTACCCATTTT
Organism: Ornithodoros moubata; assembly: GCA_029532675.1. Taxonomy (NCBI): domain Eukaryota; kingdom Metazoa; phylum Arthropoda; class Arachnida; order Ixodida; family Argasidae; genus Ornithodoros; species Ornithodoros moubata. The sequence goes on from JARGYV010088106.1 coordinate 7,301, forward strand.
ACTAGCAGGTGTCCGGCAGTTGGTTTCAAACCAAGCGCCTCCTGCACGCCGAGCAGACGCTTTACCAGAAAGCTACAGCTGCGGTGCTCAGCGGTAGCTCAGTCGGTAGAGCACGAAACTCTTAATCTCGGGGTCGCGTGTTGGATGTAATTTGTGGAAAATTCTGACATCCAGACTACCTCCGGCACAAGTCAGCAAGCAGCCTGCCACACTTTCCGGTGGTCCCATGTCAGTTTCATTCAGAGGAACTGCAGGTACAGGAAATACAGTCCAAAAAGGCCCCTACACAGTACGAGCACGGCCCTTTGTAAAGACCAAGCTACCCTCCCTGCAATTGTGCTATGCTGGTGCCCCACCCTCCCTGCTTCGTTGCATAGGAACTAATGTGATTTTGCAACACTGACAACAAAGTTCTTGAGAAGCAAGCATTTTACGTGTCTATTCAGCAATGCTTTATTCCTGAGAGGAGCAACTTTTTGCTTCGTGTCCAGGCCAACGAAGCTATTGGGGCGACATCACTGATCCCCGTCTTTTTCATGTCACTTTCCTACTCTTTGCCAGGAATGCAGGTCTTAGAACAGAGAAAGCAAGACAAAAGAAGCATAGCATATGATTCTTTGATACTTTCAATTCTTCCAAGATTGTCACACTTTCAATAATTCCGTGATAAATACACGGAGTGGCTAAGGGTTATGACTGGACTTTGCACAAACTGCTTTCGATATAACCAGGGTGTCCACTAAATTTTGCAGTTCTCTGAGCTTTCCAGGTTTTCACGGACCATTGCAATAAAATTCCCTGATCTAAGTGTTACAGCGCTATACAGCTGAGTCTGCTTACAATGCATTTCGTTGTTTATGGAAAAGCACATGTTGGTTGGCTGTTATTGAAGCTGCATTCTTGTCATGCATTTAACACTCGTCAACTGTGCTCCCAAAAGCTGACAGCTTTTTTCCTCCCACAAGAAAGCACTCGATTTCTTGTGTTTCTCAGCATGGAGCAAGACCCCCAAGAAGAAATGTGACTGCGTGTAAATTACAGTGACATGCCCATAACACAATCATCACTAGCTGGACTGACGTGAGCACTTCTAGGTCCTTTTGGTAGAGGAAAGCACATGACAGAACCTCATGATGAAAAGAGGAGAACTGAGCTTATTGTGATAACCGGACTTTCATCTCAATCTTGTAGCCTGTAACGATATGCTGCACGAATCTTTCATAATCTTCAGCTTGTTCAAGGAGTTCCTGACAAACTTGCCCTCCATTTTCCTTCCGGTTCTCGGTCATCAAGCCCCGAGGAACAAACTTTGCCGCTACTCCGGGCATGTTCGGATGGCAATGTTGTGACGTGAGCCAACAGAGACCATGTATTCTGTGAGCCCTCTCTTGGTCAGACTATGGTTTGCGTGCACCCTATCCTTGATTTCAACTTCCTGGTCGAGTCATCTTCCGCCGATTGACAACCACTTTTGAAATGATGAAGCCACTCATAACAGCTTCATCTCTGTAAGCTCGGTTCAAAAGTTTAAACGCTTCTGTGAACGATTTGCCAAGTTCCACACAAAATTTCACGCAGCACCTTTGTTCCATTGCTAAAATTGGCAAACACAATTTCCGGTGAAATAGAAAAGGCTCCGCGACAAGAGTGAACCGCCAGTCTTCCCGAAGGAATATGCGATTCTAGCGAGCACTCACTTTGCGGTAAAATCACATGGAACAAGAAGAAGGGGGCCCAATGGAAGGGATTTGTTTGGCTCATGGACCCATCGTGTGTGCAGATTCACGTCCAAAGTGAAGCCAGGCAAAGTGCGTGCGGTGTATGCCCTGTGGGCAGATCATGAGGTGCACTGGACGCTTTGACCATGTCTCGCAAATGGACAGCTCTGCCACTCGTGGACAAGATGAGAAGCTTGTGCATGAGGACGATCGTTTGATGACCGATGCAGCCTGCTCAGTGGAAGACAATTTTGGCAACCGATGTTCTTCTGGCAAAGAGTGCAAAGGTGGAGATGATGCGAGCATTGTGCCGCAGTCTTCCACGAAAGCCTTACGATGTTTGGACACGTTGCGTGCGCTGACAACGGTCGGGATCCTAGTGAGGTTTTCCTCCAGCTGGAAGGTCAGCTGCTGCACGACATCGACAAACGGAAGGGGCAATCCGTTCTCTGTGCAGTCTAATACCCCTGTCAGACAGTCAACTTTACAGCCATTAAACTTATGGCAGTAAGGAAACTCCGTACCTGGTATACGGCCGTAATTCGTGCGAACTTACCAGACAGCAACAAACAGTGCAACGTGACGGATATTCCGACGGCGACGAATGATGGAGTATGGTAATGTGCAGTAATACATGATCGTTCTAATTTTATGCAAATAACATAAAAGTAACAAAATCTTGCTTATCGCATTTTACGATACAACTTTAAGAACAAGAGGTGCCAGCGAAGTGGCTGCAGAAACAAGTGCGAGCGAAGCAGACGACACCCCGCCCAAGCATTGGAGTTTGAGGGTACGCGCCCCAACGAAGCTCCCCAAAGGCAAACAGAAAGCACACAAAGCAAAGCATTGAACATTTCAAAAAGGGACAACTGTGAAGACAAGTGCTGTTTGATAGATTTTTACACGACAAATGAAGAATATGTGTCGGGTTGACAGGAAATGACGGGATTTGTTGAGTAGCACCCGATGACGAGGCTTTGGCCGCATTCACGAAACACAACACAGCTTAGCGAACACGGTAACCATCAAAACTCTGTTTTCGCTTAAAGCCGTTTTTTCTGCCATCTGGCAGATATTTACGACCACAAGTTTCATGGTCGTTAATGTGGTATAATAAAAGTGAACGTCTAAAACGTGTCCACGTTTCACCCAAGAACAGTTAGAGTAAAGTTTTGATGTTTTAACAGTTCAGCATTGGTTCCCCATGTCCTCGCAATATGTACCATGGGGGTTTCACTCTGGAGGGTGCTGTTAACTAAATGTCTGGGTAACTGCAGGGCCCATTACCGTTTGTGCCAGTTGCTCCCTTCTCCCCTCTGGAGCGGTTCCGAGACCGATGGGGCGAACGAGACTTGGACCGGGAAGCCGAACGGGAAGGGGACCCGGACCAGGATCGGCGACCGGAGTGAGACCTCTCGCGAGCGCCCGCCGACCGCCCCGAAGACCTCTCGTCCGAGGAGCCCCAACGGCCACGACTGTCCCGGTGACGAGCGACCGTATCGTAGCGCCTACTGCCTCGCTCGTTGGTCCGTCGCCGTCTGTCGCCCGAGAAACGACGACTGCCTCGGCGTTCTTCCTCTCTGTAATGCCATTTCAACCCATGAGAGGAGAAAGCATGTCAGACTGCTCAATCTCACCTGCTGCGACTACGTGTCCTGTTTCGGCCGCGTCCCACGGGGCTCCTGGAGCGGCTGCGAGACTTCCGGTGGCTGCGACCGGTGTCCTCCTCTCCGGTCTGCAGGAATACACCTCATTTTTACTTCACTCGCCATTGGCTGGAACATACACTTCAAAGGGTAAAGAATAAATGTACGACATTTCTCAATGCCCAGGGAGAATGCTTTGAATGCTGCATATCGAATTTGTACCAAGCATGAATGACACAAATGAGAAAATGTACAAAGGCAGTGTCGGGATGTCAAACCATGCTCCTGTGCTCCTTGGCATAAGAAATACGCATTTCTCCCCAAAACTTGAGCTAAAGCTCTTGCTTCTTGAGTACCAAGCCATTCTTGAGTACCAAGATGGAGCGGCCCTCGACGGTTAATGTATAAAAACAAATCAAAATTCTGATGCAAAAGAGCACCTGGGCCCTATTCTCAGTAAACCTGCAGTTGCCAACCACTGGGATTGTCAATCGCAAGTGTGTGAAAGTGAATGAAGACTATAAGAGCCATGAAATGGTCGTGTAGGTCAGGTTGCTACAGTGGTGCTTGCGCATAGCATGTTTTGAAATTTGACCGTGGAACAGGGCGAATAGAATACACCATCTAGGTCATTTCTCGTGCAGCGTGGCTGCTCTGTTAAACTCTCAAACTGGCGTGCGCAAAGGGCACAGCTAGGAAACAAAAGCCCTGCCTTGGAACATGGAAAGAGAATAAAACTTTCAGGCTTAGCCGGCGTCCACATGGAGCAGTGTGCGTGTGCAGGTGGGTCCTTGCCTGCACGCTACAAATGTCAGTGGTATTGACTGAAGGTCAACGGGGGTAGGCTCACGAGGCGTTTCTCAACAGCTTCTTACAAGTGACATCACATCATTCACGAGGTGTGTCTCTCATCTAGCAGAAAGTCCAACACAAATCTCGCACTAGCAGTGCAATCACCTGTGTATAGCCCAGATACCTGCACGAATACACCTGCTCATACAAAAACTTAACAGCTTGAGGCAAAGCCGACTCTCGGAAGAAAAGAGTTTTCCTGGCAAAATTCATTTTTTAGGACTGTTCAATCAGTCAAAAGCCCGTCGAGTTTCAAAAACCTTTCGGGAACTGTTATGATTTTACGACTACTGTATCAAAACAATGCAAAAAGTAATGCAAGTGCTGAGCGGCGACGAAATATGTGGCGAGACAGAAAAAGCAAGCCTCTTTTTCCCCTAGAGAAGGGGAGTAGTACTCTCACCCCTTCCTCCTTGCGCCCTTCGTTCTTCATCCCTGCAAGAGGAACGAGGCTCTCGGATGTCTGTCCTGCAGATGTTTCGCTGCCCTGGAGCGCTGCCGGCATGGGTTGTGGCGAAGGCACCTTTGCCACAGGGAGTGGGGGCGGTAAGGGAGTCGCTGGGGGTTGGAGCACCTGTTGAATGCGTGGGCCACGACCGTGAAGGTACGACTTGGTCGACAACGTTTCAAACAGCATGTCCACAAAGGGTTTGGTCTCTGCAAACAACGAGGAATTCTTTAAAGGGACATCACAGAACACGTTTTTTTTCCTGCCAGGGGAAGACCGCAAACAACGTAGAGACGAGAAAAAATAATGTAGCTCTGAAGCTGTTTAGTAGCTCTATTTTCAGCAAAGGAGTACCTTTCTGCAAAAATACATCCAGTTGATCCAGGCAGATGTCCTTGAGCTCTTTTTCACTTTTGTCCTTCTTGACAAGAGCCATCACATACTTGGCCAGAGCTGCCGGGTCTGCATCGCACCTAGATAAGCAACATTTCCTTTATAGATCCAAACACAGAAGAAGATTCACAATCTGTGGCAATGCTTTCCAGTAGCTATCAATAGGGTATCTCTTCATTTTTTCCATACAACTCTGTGCTCTGAGGTGCATGCAGCGCGATATGCTTACAGTACAGCGACATGCATTTATCAGAATGCAACAACTTCGATCCCAGTTAATGGATCTACGGGACTTGTGCCACGAGCATACCGCTTTCTTTTCTCTCCACATACACTGGGACAAAACGGGACGCCAATTTGTGCTGGCAAGCCTCTCAAATTGAAAGCACGCATCTAACATCAGAAGGTCCCTCCAAACCTTTGCCTACTGCATAACATTACCGAGATTAGCTAAAAGGGACAGTACCGGTCCATACAGGCACAAAATCAGAAAGGCGGCCTTGTGATTGTAATCGGAGCATCACTAGTTTCGCAGCGACGTAGTCGAGGTAAAATGCTAGCCTATATCACAAAAATGCATTGCCCATCACATTGATCTATTCTGAAAAAGCATTTATAGAGAGCATTGTGTGCCACAACCCTTTCACTATTTTCACGCAAATTCAATATGCACCAGCCATGTATTGAAAATCCGGGACCTCGTAATTCCCTCGCTTCACGTTAATTTAAATAAGACATTTGCACCGCAGCATACTTACATATGTTCTAGGCAGCTGGTGAGCCAACCCTTTAATGCCTCAGAATTTTCGATGATCATCCTGGATCTATTTACTCAAACTGTGCTGTTCACACGGCGAGAAAAGGATGACAGCCTAGGCCTAACGTATGCAATGTGTGGATGAGAGAATCCTATTTACTGTATTTCTCAGCGAGTAAACCTATATTTACGTGTCTCAGACGTGCCTGAACACATTTCAGTTAGGTTTTAGAGTGGCCACAGTTTATAGAAGCATTTCACTCGAAGAGAACACTGCAACGAAATTGTATCGAATACCGAACGACTAACACCGTTCACTTTCTGCCCACCGAAAAACGGAACGCTGATGGAGGCATGGGGCGCTCACTGCTACTTGGGATGAGACGTAAAGCTCGTGTAACTAAGACCGGTTTATTAGAGTTGAAAAATAAATAATTTAGTTTGATATGGCGGCTAATTTATTAAATTCAATAAGGTTGCATCATGAAGTTATATGCATGAAGCCCACCCTGCTCGGTCAGTATCTCGTTTTTTTAGGCCACGTGATGACAACAATCAACACGTGTATCTGTAGATCTAGCTAGCTTGTTCGCTTGGAGGTAAGAACTTGCTCGTGAGGTGTCGTAAACATATTCTAAATTGTCCTGCTTCCTCATGAAATAGACCTGCTTTCAAAAAATAAAAAGTAAAAATATGGCACCGAAGTTGAAGCAATCGAAAAGTGAGTGGCAACAATGTAACACGTGTAAAGTAATAGTTTGTGCCAAAGATGCAAACGATCACGAAATATGTTGCCTCGGTAAAGAATATAGACGGAAGGGCGATCCGTTGTTACCACATGATTACATCGCATCTGCGGCACTGCATGGAACTGTTCGGGAACTTCCAAGCAAATGTAAGTCTATACTGATCAGTCGTGCTGTGACTCTCGATAGTCTTTGGAAATGCATGGTGTTGCAACATGGGACGATGACGTAGAGAATCAAAATTTCCAGTAAAACGATACACTTTTACCCCCTGCTGTAACCTACAGAGGTGTATATTTTCACTGTTCCAGTCGAAGATGCTACCGACCTACCTGCGTCAACCAAGCCTCTTGTGATTTTTCTCAACCCCTCTTGCATGAGATTATGTAAAATAGCAATAAAAGACACAGTGATTGTAACACAAGAAGATGGTAATATGTGGCTTTACATCGCTTGGCCTGCACGGAACATTGGCCTCACGTCGGCATGCTTCCTCCTCTGGAAGAACATGACAGGAACACGAGTCGTGGTGAGAAGATATTCGAGCTGCATTGTGGATGCGAGACATATCATTGCTGTTGCGGACCAAGAAATACAAAGGGAACTAATTTCAAGCATCCCGCTGTGCCTCTTGACACAAAACAGTGAGTGCAACAAAGCAGCACACAAGTTTTGATTACAGATAATTCTGTTTCTTAATGATGTAGGGCATTTCATACAAGCGGGCTCAAAGCTCACATGCAGGTTATATGGGCAAGAACTGTGCTTCACAGTGAAAGAAATAACCGGAGAGGACGGCACAACCATACAGTACGACAGAGTCCCTGAAGTTGAGTGCAAGTTTAAGTGTCTGGCATTGGATGACTCTATCTCTGAAGGGGACCCCTCGAGGCTGTCCCAGGTGACGACACCGCTTCGGGCATCGTGCCTAGCTTCCACAAACTTTTCAACGCCTACGGTGGAAGAAGTCTCCGTTGATAGTACTAGGGAGGAGACGGCTTTCTACCTCGTCACGGGCCGCACAAAATTTTTGGTCCGCACAGAAGAGGAGAATGGCGAAAAAGACAGAAAACACACGACATATGGTGATATCGGAGGGCTTGAGAAGGAGATACAGACACTGAGAGAGTTGATGGAAGCACCACTCAAGTTTCCACAGACATTTGCCAAGTTTGGTAAGTCTTCTCTAGGCAGTTGAGAACCTTGAGGCAATGTGCTTTTCAAGCTCTATTAACTTTTTGGAAGTCTAGAACATCTAGGCAGACTTGACCAAAATGATACCATACGTGCCCGTAAGTGTAAGCTCTAGACCGAAGAACACGGCAGCAACCTTTCATTTCTTAGGCCTTCCCTTATGAGAGCACAGAGTACACTTTTGGTAAAGGGCAATAGACACTGGAGTATTTGTTTCACGGATGACACCTGACAGCATCACGATTGGAGTCTAGGTTTAAAGCCTCCAAGAGGAGCACTGCTGTACGGCCCCCCAGGAACAGGAAAGACCATGCTTGCCAGAGCTGCTGCTGCCGAGGCACGAGTCAACTGTGTTACCATCAATGGTCCCGAAGTGTTTAGCAAGTAGGTCAAAGTTTTCTGTTTCTACTGACAAAATGAAATGATTTTCAAATGCAGGTTTTATGGTGAAACGGAGGCAGCCTTGCGTGACATCTTCAGAGCAGCCGTGGAAAAGTAGGTTGCGCTATTTGTAGTCTGTGTCGGCACTCATTTGAGAAATGTTGTGCACAGGTCACCGAGCCTGATATTTATAGACGAAATAGATGCCCTGTGTCCCAAACGAGAGAGTGGCGTTGCTGACCAGGAAGCGAGGGTTGTCTCCACGTTGGTGACTTTGATCGACACTCTGCCCGTTAGTTGGCACAGAATGAAATGGTAGCAGTGGTGTCCAGTTCTCTTTTCGCAGGTCGTGGCAGACAAGTGGGTCATCGTTCTTGGGGCCACAAACAAACCCAATTCTCTGGACCCATCAATCAGGCAGCCCGGGCGACTCGACAGAGAGATTGAAATTGGTGTCCCCACAGCAAAAGCACGCTACGACGTAATTCTGTATATCTCTCCTCGTTTGGGGTGTGCAAGAGCTATTCCGTTATGGTAGCAGGACATTGACCACAACAGCTTATTTGAAGCTGTCTGTTAAAATGCTTTCATTACAATGCAGATACTCCAAAGGATACTGAAGGATGTGAGACATTCTCTAACAGAGCAGAACCTATTGGAGATGGCAGAGGCCGGTCACGGCCTCACGGGAGCAGACCTTTTGGCTCTCTGCAGCGAAGGTAACGTTGGCACAAAATGCTACGGCACAGATCTTGCCACAAAACGTCTCACGATTTCACAACAGCTGCCTTGCACGCCGTCGAGAGACAGATGGGTCATCTTTCGGACGCTCAGCTAAGCCGAGTCGTCCGCGTCGACCCCGAGGACTTTGCGTATGCATTCAAACGTGTCAAGCCGAGTGCCATGCGAGAAGTCATGTTAGAAATTCCAAACGTGAGTAGCGTGCGTCTCGAGTACCGCATCTTACGCCACTTTCCTCCGACAGATCCGCTGGTCCGACATAGGAGGCATGGCAGAAGTGAAGCTGAAGCTGAAGCAAGCCGTGGAATGGCCACAGCGACACCGAGACGCTTTCCAGAGGCTGGGGATTCGACCGCCACACGGGTTGCTTCTATATGGCCCTCCGGGATGTTCCAAGACGATGATTGCCAAAGCCCTTGCCACAGAAAGTGGACTCAACTTTATCGCCATCAAGGCACGCATGTTGTGCACACTTTGCTAGCGCTTAAAAGGGGCAATTAAATTATTATACCAAATGCTAACCAGGTTACAGCCTGTATATAATAACGTTAAGTAGCCTAAAAAGAATAGTAACCTCTTATTACCTAGAGTGATGGAATACTACCAAGTCCATGAGCATTACATAAATGGGCCAAATCACGAATGTGTCACAGTGGTGCAGGCAGTACTGAGAGCTGAGTTTCAGCAGTAATAAATGAAGCACATGGCCTAAAGCCGATGCTCACAGTGAAACACTTACTGCTGATTGGAAGCAGAACACGCACCAAAGGCCAAAAACAGCTGGCCGGTGAAGGAGTCAATTGCCAAATATGGAGCGTTAGCGCGGTTTCTTTGCGCCTACAAAAACTGGCATAAAACCCGAGAGAGATAGGAAGAAACCTTAGTTGGGGCAAGGAAACGCGATGGGACAGCATTTGTGTTGCAGTCAAGCGATCAACATTTTTCCGTGGCCTGTCCTGCAGATTACCCGTACAAAATGAGAGATGCAAGCAGCAGAGTATAGGCTGAAAAATATAGGTTTCATTTCATTCATATATTTTTCTCCAAGGAATACAAGTTCCCATTCAATTCACTTCTCACAGGCCCAATTTTTTAGCATCTTTTGTCTGGCTTCACTCGGCCCAAAACGAGCTCACGGCAAATGGTTAAGTTAAACGTTTCCTCCCTTAAATGGTACCGAGTCTAGTTTCTCTACACAGGCTGTGAACTAAGGCTAAAGTGGACATGAGTTATGATGTGCTCAAAATGTGGGCCACAAGCCGAAATGAGCATGAAGCGATTTCCACACAGGGACCGGAACTGTTCAGCAAGTGGGTGGGGGATTCCGAAAGAGCCGTTCGGGAAGTGTTTCGAAAAGCCAGGTCAGCATCTCCGTGCATCATTTTCTTTGACGAGATTGACGCTCTAGCTGCACAGAGAGGAAGGTGAAACAAGTATAAGAATATTACGTATATTAATAATAAATATACATTGACCTTCCTTAACAGTACAAAAAGCAGCAGCAACGTCGGTGACCGGGTCATTGCCCAGCTGCTGGCAGAAATTGATGGCATCGAGCATCTGCAAGATGTGCTACTCGTAGCTGCCACCAACAGGCCGGACATGGTGGACGAGGTGACATTTACTCATTATTCTTCAACTCTGTTTGCAAAATGAAATGCCATAAAGAGTACTATGTCACTGTGGAACAAAAATCCTGCTTCTCCCTTAAAGCGATAACAATGACATGTATTTTTGGCCCCAGCATAATGCTTACCTAGGATGAGGGATATTTTCAACTTGGTACATGGCTGCCACCCATATGTGGAAATGTTGACTCTTGAAAGGCAATGCTGCGACCCGGGAGGCTGGACAGCATCATCTATGTCCCGCTTCCAGACCTGGACACCCGCAGAGAAATCCTCCGTATCAATGTGAAGGAGCGTCCAGTGGATAAAGACGTCGACGTTGATGAGCTCGCACGCAGAACGGAGGGATATTCTGGTGCCGAGGTAGGAGAAGTCACTTTGTTAAACATGTTCTAGGCTTCCCTTGGCATACTCTACTATGTGACAATGTATTGCCTGACCGGGAAAGTGCCTCCCCTAATCTTCACACGTGCAAAGTACATAAACAACAAAATGCGCAAAATTTTTTCATTGTTTCATGATGAGCATTGAAAAACGTGTACAAAAACAAAAGTCTATTGAAATTTGGGAACCTACATGGTGCCACGTGTTGTCGAGAACATCGTAAACAGAAAACACACGGAACAATGTGTCTTCCGCATTTGTTTCTGATGTCGACGTACGAGCGACAGACTCTCCGTTTGGTATGGGTTGTCGTCCTCTTCCCAATGAGAGCAGAGAATGATTAAACCCTGGTCACTGACTAGCAAGGAGAAATGCACACAGGGAAAAGATGGATTCTTGACTCTTCCTATTATGGGAGCCAGGCATCTCCTAAAAAGAGGGGAAGGAGCTGCAACGATGCAAGCACCGTGAGCTATCTACCCAGGCTTGTGTAGCAAGGAAACCATGGTACCTTGGTGTCACACAATGCTTTGACATGAGCCTTGCTGCAGAAGGTGTCTCAGAAAGGGTATAGGTAAAGAACGAAAGCTGTTGCTTCCCAAGCGACACCATCTCAAAAACATATTAGGAGAAGAAGAATGCTTTTATCTCTCGACTGTTCCCTCCTTACAAAATACGTGAAGCCACCCCGGGCAACCGGGTACCTTTTACCCTAAGAAGGGAGAAACAAGGGATAAAGGTTGTATCCCCTCCAAGTGAATGCAAGGTAGTGAGGCACGGCTGAGCGGGCTAAGGCGGGGCTCGAATCCGGCTGTGCTGCCCGAGACAGCTTCCATTTGAATGCTACTCGTGGCCATAGCTGCCTTGCGGCACCAAATAAAAAGAAAGTTGTCCCATCTATAGGTTTTGAAAAGTATAAAAGAGCCGTGGCTAATACGCGGATGCATGCTCAATTCACACTTGCCATTTGGATGAAATTTGGTAAATTGAAAGGAGAGCAAAAGGCATTTCTGTTTGTTGTAGGTGGTGGCCGTGTGCCAGGAAGCTGCCATGAAAGCCCTGGAGGAACACGTGGATGCGACTGCAGTCACAAAGTCCCACTTTGAAAGTGCATTGGCCATTGTCAAGCCTCGAATCTCTCCAAAAACTGTGCACTTTTACGAGTCGTATAAAGCTATGGGAACCAAGATAAAATCTTAACTTTTTCCCTAATACGTCCATCTTTTTAATAAATACACCATTATTTCTTTTAACCCAAAATAGTAGTCAATGTTGAAAGCTTTACCAGTGCTTGTTGCCTTGTTACGGAGCCAGAGTTTTTCTTGGGAGATAGCAGGAACCATTGGTGTAGCATGGAACCACATTGTTACCCAGACAACCACGAATGTTCACTGGATATACATACAACATTCGCAGCTGTCTATTCAAATGCCTCACGGATGATATCCGTAGTAACCGATTTGGACGTCTCGGGGCTTTCCGTGGCCGTCCAGTCGTGAATATTGGGAACGTAAATTAGATCTAGCTTCTTTCTATATTTCGGTTGGGTTTTGCAAAATGAACACTCGAGAGAATTTTCTTGATTATTTATATCTTTCTTCCTTTACGATTGTTTTTCGTTTATGAGTGGTGACTTCCGCTGATGGTAACTAACCCGCAGAAGTGTTTATAGTCTAATATAGCAAATATGGAAATCCTTATTAAATATAATTATTATTAATGAATATGAACAATAATGGACACTATTAAATTTGTATGTATTTTAAATATGCTAGTAAAAGGTATTGATGCGAATTTAAAAAACAAACTTGAAAATGCCTATTAAATATCTGATAATATTACTTCGTATTAAAAGTATTACATTGAAAACTGTAATATGTGTCAGACTTAGAAGGCTTAAGAATCTTGTATTTCAAACTGTGGGATGGGTCAGTCCAAGAGGATTAACCACATCGGTTTCGAAAATAGGCCTAGGGGTCGCTTGACTACCAAGGTACCCCGCAGCACAACCCAGCCAGCGCATGCACAAGAACAGATACTTCACTTATTGTCACTTGTCAGTTCATTTTGGAGCCACCTCCACAAACAGAAGCGGGTGTGGGGGTGTGCACAGAAGCATTGTCAGGTGTGAGGGGCGGAAAATGAGTGAAATATGTTTATTTCCTTCCGAATCGAACTGTAGGATAGATAGTCACGTGTTTTTCACTCACTTTAATTTTATACTTGACTACAACATTGCCTTGATTAGAAATACGTCGGTTGCAAGTTGCACCATATCCAGATCCCAACCCAGATGTGAGACGTTATGGAATGGACCATAATAAGGAGATACCTAGCTCTTTTCCACAATTTGTGGTATATTGCGGGGATATCTGTAAAAGGACATTCATTTTCAAATGTATGTATGTATGTTATAGAGATATCCCAAGTGGGATGTTGACGTTCGGACCAAATTTGGATATCCAGCAGACGTTCGTGGTTGTCTGGGTACCGTCCCCTGCCGTACGACCTGGGCTTTTCTCTCGTACCTTAGGATCACCTTGTGTCATTTCCTCCATCGAAGCTATATTATTCGTGTCTCAAGTTCTGGCTGACAGAGGATGAATAACCTTCAGTGCATGAGCTAGGGCATCTTCATTCCTCAAGCAATGCAAAGAGAGATCCTGACGCGGCTCCACAACGGACGGACTGAGGCATCGCCGAGTGTGGAGGTGGCCGGGAAGGAAAACTGCCCCAGCTGTGTCAAGGAAATCAATTTAATAACAGTTTAAAAAAACATTGACGTTTCGGATCCCGTACGGGATCCATCCTCAGAATGGTCGTTCCAGCGCTTGCATGGTATGGCTATTTATCGAAAAGAGGGGCGTAACAAACCGGAAGCGAACCGGGATATCTGTTCATGCATCTTTTTGTTCTCTGGATATGTCATATGATTCCAAATGCTTCCTTATGCCCCGACGCCCTTCATGCTCTGTTCGTTCAATTAACGGGTATCTCACACCCCAGCTATCAACAGGATATTGGAACAATGATCCTTCACAAGAGTAAAACAGAAGAGGTTCATTGGTGGTCTGATTCGTCCTTGTCGGCGAAGACGCAGCAATGTCGCCTTTCCTTCTGCTTGCCGGACGTCGGCCGGGTAGAAGACGCGGACCCAAATCTTCAGTTATCAACAACTGGCTTGTTTACAAATTGACAGCATAATCATTGCATTGCAGCCCGGTTGCCGCTGCAGCCGCTTAACCACGCACGCCACAAGATGCCACCCTGGCGGCTTGGGCCCTAAGGGTTACAACTGCCGGTTTGTCCAATCCCGTTTGGACCCTCTCGCCCCAGGATAAACGGCTTGGTGTCATGTCCTGTCCAGCCTGACCTTGGACAGTGCAAGGTTTTGGTTGCTGCCTGGACGGGTGGAACTTGTGACCCCACCACACCTGCAGCAAGGTTCCTCATCAAGTTCTGGGAAGACGTGTTGGGTCGACACCCGTTGCTAGTGCTCTAACAGTGACCTCGCACTGCAAGTTCCATCTTTACATTCACGGAATCGTCGCGACCGAACTTCAGTTCAAATGACATTCTGAAGGAGCCTTCGGTCTTCCTCGGCTTCATGAAGAGCCCAATTGCACAATTCGAGATGCCTGGTTCCAAGTCCGCGTCGTTGGGTCGTAGGGATGAAGGTGATATCGCTTCAGCACATTTCAGACAAACGTCAAGTTGCTTCGATATTCTTGTGCAAGACGTCGGATGCTGGCTTCGGGATAGGTTACGGGGATATCCATATCAACTTCTTCGGCAGCCTTCTTCGTACGCTTTGGACGGACCCAGTTCCGCCAAGATTTTGGAATACGTTCGCTAGCGTGCTGTGGCGGGGAATCGGTCGACCAGCAGCCGTGTAAAGCCGCCTGGCTATTCAGGCAACAACCATGTATTCCTTTTCGCCATGGAAATGAAAGATGTGTCAGGCGTTTGACCCCCCGAACAGTTAACGTTTGCTCTTGTTACGGTTAAATGTGAACTGCTGAGGCTTTTATCGCCAAAGATAAGATAAGGAACAAAGAGGCGAGGAGGAAAAAAAGTAGAAGAAGGCCCAGCGAGAGTTGAGTGGCGTGCCATCCCCCAAAAGAGGTAGGGAAGCCTTTTCTTTCCTCATCTTGTGTCGGCGCGAGCTGAATCAGGAACAAGTGTTGTTTCGAGCCATAACATGCATCAAAATTCTTTTCTTAAGGCTCCGGTCTCACTGCTCGCTCCGAAAACGGCCGTCTTTGTACTGAGATTGTAGCGCTTGTATTTGTAACATTCTTAAGTTTGAGGTATTTATGAAAAGGTCATTCCTTCGATTAGATACCTACAATTGCGGAATTTTCGCAAAGCACGATGTCACGCCAGTATAAAGCGCCCAAATAGGGCATGTTGTTCGAATATGGGTGCTCCTAGAAACTGGCTATTCCTAGAAACCCTATGGCGATCCTACTCCCGGTACCCCGGCGTCTGCTAATGCCGCTTGCTGTGCGAATTTTACTCAATTCGTACCCTGTATCGGCAAATTCCGAGGGTCAT
>JARGYV010088147.1:0-23654 GCA_029532675.1 Ornithodoros moubata
AAAAAAAAAAGCAGAGATACTGTTCCCCGGAGTGTGCTGATCCCAGCAAATCATCGTCTTCAGTGGGTATTTTTCAACAGCTCTGACCTATCCACTATAACCTCCAAGTTCGAACATGAAAAACAGGGTTCATCCTTGTGTCGACAGATAAAGTCATGTGTACAGACACATTCGAAACTTTAGCAGATAGGTATCCCACCTTGCTAGAGCTTCCTGCATCTTTCATTTTGATGCCAGATGTCTCAAACAGAAGTTGCCTGCTCTGCTGGTTGCCACACCCAGGCATCGGACAAGTAAGGTCGAGCTCGCAGTGCCCTTTTAATGCCTGCAGGTTGAAAGCAGTACGTGTCTATAGAGAAACCATTTTGTGAGTGGGGAAGCTGTATGCCCTACCCTTTCCACTTCATCATTGCTGATGTCAAATGGATCGTAGCTTTCGATGCGACTTATAATGGACTTGAGTCTTTCCAGTTCGTGCCTCTGCCTCAGTTTTCCGTCAACGGCGCATACAAAGTTTCCAACGCAGTCGTTCTTCAATGAAAAAGAAAATTTTGCATGTGCCTTCCGATCAATACTCACCAAACTATCGGCTAGTAACCTTCACTCACCATTTCAATCAGCGCATGTTTTGCCACGTCGTCGTCTGTCTTCTTGTGAATAGCCTTCAGCAACAATGAATACTTGGTCAGCCTTTGCATAGGCTTCACCAGGAGATCAGTGAAACGAAGTCGTTCACAGTCTTTCCTTGCTTCACACCACTGGAAAAGAAAAATACAGTGAAGTTCTTTTTTAGTTTCTTAGTGCCTTGAGAACACTGAAAACTAGCCACATATGAATATTTCAAATTTTGTAATGATATATCAAACGATGTTTGATTAGAATATTACTTTAACTGAATTTCTAATAATCACAAACTGACTGTTATTGGGAGAGAAAGCTGGTACGAAGAAAATTCCTGACGAATACCCCAAAACCCTTAGTTTTGTCCCTTTCCGCTATGGCTTTTGTGCACATTGGCATTTATGTGAAAATGCTGAGGGTACAGAAAGACTTCTTCACAAAGGCAAGCGTGACAACTACTACATATGTGTTAATATTTCTGACGACTTCTTTTGCCTATCGTACATGTTTGTGAAACCGGTTCTGAAAGCACACAAACTTTTCTCTGAAAATTAGTGCATCGTGAACAGAAACCTATCAATAGCTTGCACATCTGCTTACTTTTTCCTCTCTTATAAACAGCAGTTAATTTCATTCTAGGGCAATGAGCGTAACTCTAACAAAAAAAAATTATTGGCACTGGCCCAGAATCTAACTTACAGCCACATAAGTCTTGAAGAGATCACTCTCGATCCGCTTCTCCTTCACGTACTGTAGACACGTTGACTGCTCTAGGCAGTACTTCATGTACGGCTGGAACGTGGTCTCGAACTGCAGGAAGCCGTCCCTCAGAAGGATCGGGTCCAAAAGGCCACACTGCTGCCGTGCACTTGTGACAGTGGGCAACAAACAGTTGTCCCAGAAATTGTGGTTCACTTGGTACACTTCAGTGATGTTGCTGAACATCTGCTCTGTGTCGATCTGCATACAAGACGGTCAATATTAGCAAAGTCATGGAAACAGAGCTTAGACAAACTTACGTCTTGCAGAATGCCTTCACTCTGCAGGTTGCATAAGCATGATAGGAATAGCTAGAAGGAGAAAAGGAAAGGTTGAAGGCTATTCTACGGTTGAAGTTAACACTGCAGCCTGAATCAATGCCACACGACAGTTCTCACCTCTGTGATAACTTTTAGTGTACGAATATAAGAAACTTCCGTGGATATCAGCTCCCATATGGCATCCTGCTGGTTTCTAACTCTTTTGGGATATGACTGCAAAGAAGAAAGAAAAGTGGGCCACTTCTAGAATCAAGCTATTCAATTCACAGTAACTAAGCTCTCACACCCAACTTGTGCCGTCCATATCAAAATTGTATGCGCTTTCTCCTTTCATGTGATTGTTAAGTATTGAAGTGCTTAGTTAAATTTTTCTGCTGCAATTATTTCGTTGTAAAGTGTCTGATTCAACTACTAATAGCATGTTTTGAATTTCCATTAATGGTATAACATGGCAATGCTTACATCAGCATTCTCTGCGATCACTCTCCAGTTGTCCTCCAGCTTAAACTTCTCTTCATTTGAAGAGGTACCAAATGTGAGAAGTCCTTGCAAATTGGGGATCCCGTTCTGGTCGTAACTGTTCAGGAGTTCAGTGAGCAGTCTCATGTCTTCCTTGTCCTGGGACACTTTTTCCTGCACAGCATAGTGAAAGAGAGGGTGTGGCTCATTAGCAGAAGTGAACCTGTGTTTACAAACAGGTATATTACCGTTCTTGCTGCATTCAAGAGAATCCCTGTACGTTTGCCAAGGGTTGGCCTAGATTTGGCAGCTTTCCAAGTTCCTTCTTGACTAGCACTCGTGAGTATGCTAGTGTCACTGACTAAATCTTCCGTTGACATGGCACCACGGCGGCCTCTCTGGCTCTGCAGCGCAAGGCATTTTTGTCACATTGAAACTTTTGTTACACTTGAACGATTCGTGAACCGTGTAGTGCACTGACATATAAAAAATACGAGAGAGGTATTATAATGCATTACAATGTGAACATAACTAATCACCCAATTTTTGAAAGAAAGCCTTAATTCAGATACTAATGTATAACAACGTGTATGGACAATATGTACTGACAGAGATGAAAGCAAGCCATATTAAAGCTGTTGAAGGAACTGTGGAAGGACTGAAGGAAACAAAACTACAGCTATAACGACCTCAATAAAAATCTACCATTCTGTGATACTGTCTCTGTCTATTGGTAACAGGGACACTTGCAAACAAAACTTCGCGTCTAGAATCGTGTCTAAGGTGCGGTTTGACAGGCATTGCATTGTCAACTTACTCCAGACACTTTTCTTTCCCTCTTGTCGTCTTTGGGTCCAGCATTGCTGTTTGTGCGAGAAGCCGGAGTCTTCCAGGACCCTCCTGTCAAACTGCTTGTGCTGCTGGCACGTGTGACAGAGCTTGCGAGCTCCGTCCCGTCTTTGGCTAAAACGAAACGAAACTGTGTTTATCCAGAAGTGACAGCTCACACGTGCCGCCGCCGCCAAAAACACGTTGACACACAGCCATATGGAACATAAGGTAACACCTTGACAAACTCTAAGAATGCTAGTGCTGAGGCAGCTTCGACAACACCCTCCGAATTTTCTATAATTTTCCGAAACAAACGACGTAACACGTTCACAAAGCGGGTCACCAGCACCGTTTTCCTCTCTTTTTACGCTTACCATCGCGTCGTGAACTCACTGGTCTTCAGCGGCTACGACAGATGTGTAATACTGAGAAAGTAGTCGCACCACCACGCAAAATCTCTCTTCCAAAAGAACGCACTTCAAAAACACACTTCACTGTTAGTAGACACATGCACACACACGCGAGACAGCAAGCGACAACGTGAACAGAATGAGCAGCTACCAGTGTTGGCGGCATCAAACCAGTCAGAGGCAAAACAGAGTCAAGCCGGAGGCAGTTGAAAAGCTCCGTCGCAAGGTCGCCCGGGATGAAAAAAGAAAAAGAAGCAAACGAGGTCGACAGCCAGCTGAGCGCGCGTCGAAGATATCGTTTATAAATAGACTCCGATTCCGGGTGTTCGCATTTTTCCCGAGTGTTTTTCCCCAAAACTATATCGCCCAGGAAAGTTTGGAACTAGTGTTTGTCGACAAAACAGTTTGAGGTCCGCGTGAAATGGTTTCAAATCGGCGTCCGACTGATGAATTGGCAGATTGCTTTTTTCTAGACAATCGGCAGGAGACGAAAAACACGTTTGACGGTCGTCCGCGAAAGAGGCAGAACCGCCCACGACTGTAGCTGCGGCTTCCAACTTAGAGAACGAGGGGGAAAAGTGGCTACCCCTACGCGTTTACATTCATCCCCCCTCTTAGCATAAACTTTTCCACTGATCGATTGGGTGGTTCAAGGCGTTACCCCCGTGCTATTAGCAGAATCTGAGAGATTTGAAAACAAGGCCATATTGTCAGAATGAGAAGGAACGTAAAAGGGATCGAAATTTTGAATCGTGATAACGCGTCGATCTGCAGATGTTGCCGTTTTAGATAATCATCGACAGTTTATGGGCAGGCATTTCTGCCAACACGGGTAATCACACCTCTCGAAGGCTGCCGCAGTTTTGAAGGGTGGCGACGAATGTCGGTACTGCCCGGGAAACGTGGGTGATTAACGCTACTCTGATCTCTCAGAACAGTATTTATATTTTTTTTTTCTTCCTTCCCATTGCGGTTAGGACGTCACTGCGAGCCAATAAAGTGTGTCAAGAGAACCTAGTGCGTGCTGTCATGAAAAAGAAGAAGAAAAAAGTGAGGTGTATTCATGGAGAATTTTATTAATGGCTCAATCTTAAACGACCCGCAATTTTTCAACCCCATAAAGCCACGCTTGCCTCGGTCGCCAAATCCCGAAGGAGCTCCATAAAATTTGCCCAGGTATTTTGACAGGCGCTTTACCTGAGACGCGTGCTGTACATCGCTGAATAGAAATCCATTTTCCTAGAAGCGAAAATTCACACGAGCGGAAAGAAAGCAAACGAAACAGCAAAAGGATACCGTAGAGTAGAGCAAATAGAAAGAAAGAAAGAAAAGGGATCAGACTGATCCGCTTTTCCCATTCCACGTGTTTTACCGTTGCTTCATCCCAAGAGTCTTTGCATAAAACCATTAGAAGGCTTTTTTTTTTTCTCTTCTTTTAGCCCGCCTTTGTTATTTTATTTTATTTATTTATTTCCTTCTTATTTACTTTTCCACCATTGCGCCGAGCCTGCAGCAGAAAGGCGATCATCGTCTTTTCCCCTTCAGAGCATTCTAATAATGCAATTATGCAAATCGTGAATGCACTCAGACAGGAACAATTTATCGGCGGAAAAAATTAAGGTTCCCGCCCTTTTGTAATAGGGGTAGGACGGGAGCACGCGCTATTAGAATTTCAACCCCGACGGCAGCAAAGTTTTTAATTTCTCCCGCACACACACATCGAGAGTTCGTGAGACGGGTTTTCTTGTTACTTCCAAGTTCGTTTGGCGAGACGATAATAATTCGTGGAAATTATAATGCCAAACTTCACTTCCTCGTGTTTCCACGTGTACTGGTGGCCTTCTTCAATACAGTACCATATAGTTGCAGGGAACGCACTGTAGGCCACTTAACGTGTGACGGACGTGTTGCGGATGGTAGCGAACAAACATTTTTTAGCGACTACACTAAGTCATTGAGTATAAAAAAAAGTTCTAGACGCGCACCACACAGCTTGTTCTTGTTACCGTACCGTAAAAGCGTTCCGGTTTTAATTTTCTCTTTAAAGAAAACTACTCGGGCCTATCCACCGATTAGATTCTNCCCCCCCTCCATATTCCCATTATATTCTTCCTCATTATTGAGGATTTTAGCAAAGCCTGAAGCGTTTACTAATTGACGGTTTACTCCAAATTGCACGTTAGGATGTTCGCTGAACTGTATCAATTATAGAGTCAGGTGCACGAACGAGGAGTTCGTGGGGAAGGTTCATTATAACGACTCAGGCACCTAGAGAAATAAATAAACGAAAGAATGGATCGTGTTTTGTCGATATCCATTTACAACGGAAACTGGCCATTACAACGGCCGGCTGGTGCAAGAGGATAAATTGCCGGTATCTGGCACGGCAGGAGAGAATGAATTCCCCATTCGCAGCTATATAGTGGAGTCCATTAACACTCGAGTTTCGGACAACAGGGCGATGCACAGTGTCCCCGGAACGGCCGATCCTTTCAGCGATTCACATTGGAGACTTTCTCCGGACGTTTGTGTGATTAATAACTGTGATTAAAATGAGGTGGGAGAAGATGGATGATATTGACAGGGTATTTATGTTCGCCAAATGACGGTGGTATGTTCCTGACGTTCAGTGCTGTTCCCTTTAGAGACGAGTAAATGTATAAGGTTATTTTTGGAAATGGGAATTCCTCACACTATGTGCGGGTGTATGCCTTTTGGGAATACATGTAGCAAGCACGTGCCTTGCGCGGTTAAATTGCCATTGGTTGTTGGCACAGAATGAATTTTTTTTTCTATTATTGTGATTGATCTATCCTGATACGTCATTGGGAGCTTATAACCCTCCGCGTCAGCCCTTTTAATGCTACTTTCATGCTGCATGAACTTAGTTTCGATTTCAATTGTTCACCATGGTTTCGTGTTTCGTCGTAGAAATATTGTTCCTTTTCAGATTCTTTCAAAACTTTATGCCCAGTAACGTGCATACTACAAGATATAATTATTTCTAGAACGTAGCATAAACGTCCGCTACTTCACCGTTTACGTACAACAGCAAAGACCGACTCACACATTTCCAGGTTACTCCTGTAAGGTACGCTTCGCCTCCCTGCCTACAAGCCCATGATGAAAGCTAACTTCTGAGGCTCACTCCCGTGACGGCATAGCTTTCGATTCCCACGGGCCTGCGGCGGAACTGGACGGCATTGACTTTTGCGCGTAATTCGATCAACTAACCCCGACGCACGGCTACTGACGGTGTCCGCCCGTGGCAAGCAAAGATAACGTCGAAATAAACTCGGCCAATAGTGTCACACCCTTGGTCAACATCGGTCGGCTGCGCGCGTGGAAGGTGCTTGCCTCGTCTGCGTGTCCTTGTAGCCGCGAAGGAAACTACATTTTAACTATCAAAGTAACTACATTTCCTTATATGGTGTCATCGTCACCATATTGTAGAAGGAATCATTTTCAATCCCATAATAAAAGGCTTCGTGTCCTTTTTTTTTTTTTTTTTTTTACTACATGCTCTTTTAAGTCGAGAACTGACTGAGGAAATAACCCTGAGACGAGGAAGACGAAAAAAATTCTCAAGGCTTACACCAAACTTTGGCTTCCTGCCATTTACTACAGGCACCACCTCAGCAATCAATTGTAATTAATGACCAATCGTCATTAAAGTATGTGTTCTTGCGTTTGAGAATTTGTTTGCCATGTTTCTTTTCTGTCTTCCTCGTCTCAGGGTTATTTCCTCGGTCACGTACCAGCCCACGCTCTGTCCCTCTGCGCCTTTCGTCTGCGTTAGCAGAGTCCGGACCTTCTTTCCTCGAGTCTTATTACTGTCGAACCGCTTACGAGAGGCATGCTTCACCCCCGTGGCAATCGTAAGTAATGCTCTACAACATTACATAATAAAACCGAAACTTTTACGACGCTTGCAGTCAAATCGCATCTGGGCGCGGTAAGGAACGTTGGAGAGTAACGAAAGCTATCTTCCTGAGCTAACTCGCGCAGTTTCCTGACTTAATAAAGACAGGCGCTCGCGGAACAGCCACTGGCGCAAGTGCATGCCATGGTGCTTTTTGCAGCGCTAAGGAAAAGTCTCACCCCCATATGAAACATTCAAGGCGGCGCCATCTAAGGTCAAAGGGGTCTGCGACAGTTGATCTAACTGCTGTCCAATAAAGGCAAAATATGGTTCTATTCATTTACAGAAATTTGCGCTCCTAATTTTAGTGAGAGAGGCTCAATAGAAGCGTCGCAAACTGATCTTCTTTTCCCCTCAGTATTCTGGGTTGTTATACAACTCGACCACCGAACAGAGAGACCTATTTATTCAAATGTCACAACGCCTTTAATCTCAACATTACGAAAGCTCATACTCCCCATGCGAATACTAACTATGGAAAACAAACATTCATCTTTGCTGCTTTTACATTTTGGAGTAGCCTACCCTCAGAAATTAAAAACTTGACTTCTTTCTCATCTTTTCGGCGTAAGCTCAAAATGCATACACTGACGACATAATTTACTTCTTCACCTGTGTGTTCTTATGCACTCTATCATAATAAATTTGAGTGGTGCTTTTATTTATTCTTGCGTAACTTTCTTTAGAACTTGCTTGTACTTTTCAGTATTTTTTCTATTTTCTTGTATTGTGTCTATTGTCTTTTAGAGCTGAGAAGTGTTGGTTCTTTAATGTATCCAGAGTGCTTTTGAAGCAAGCGTTCAAGGAACGATCCAGCGTCATAGGTAGTACATGAGTGGTAGAGTAAGACAACGCACCTTTCACTCGGATGTGGGTCCCCGCATATTTGTGCGTGTCGTAGCTCAGGTTGATGGGTTTCTTGGAGCCGTCCACATAGACGTGGACGTTTCCCACGTCGAGGCCTCGCCTCTCCAACACCCCTTGCAGTGCATCTCTGAAATCAGAACAGTTAAGACGTCGCTGTCAAAGAATGCCCGAAAATATGCGAAATACGAAAGCGACTATACCAATAATAAAGTACACAATGAAACCTGATTGTACCGCGTTGGCTCGAAATATAAACACTTGTTCCTTTGGCATAAGCTCGTGATAAAATCGCTTTTGGACATTTATCACTCTTCCACAAGCAGAAGCTTCCGCAGATTTCAGTGTACGCGTGTGGGACGCTGGTTTATCACTAGCGCCGTTTGTGTCTTATCTCAGCACAAAAGACTGCATCAAAATAAGAAAGAAGAAGACGGTGGGCGGATTTTTGTTAAATAACGAAAAGAGAAAACGCCTGGTTATACAGCGTGTACGTCTATTACCGCTTATTTGTTCTGCCCATTCAGCAATGAACTACTTACTACCAACGAATTACTGCTGTTGCTTATGCGTGAATCGGTAACGACTGGGCATAAACACACTATTAAGATCTTTCGCGAATACTTTTGGCAAAATCGAAGCGAAGTTTTCGGAGTGGATCAAGTATGAATCGCGCAAGACTCTCCGACAGTCCTTGCTTGGAATGCGACGCTCGAAAAAAAATAACACAAGCTGTATATGAACGCCTTTCGCTGACGCACTTGGAGCGGCGCATATATTCTGATCGCATCTCTCGATCGTTCTCCTTCTCTTTTTATCTTTTCTTTCACGCGAGGAGTTCTTCAATAGTGACTAGTAAATAATAGCGCAGAAACTCTACAGATTCGAATTTAACGGTTGGATCGCTCGCCGAGACTCGGCGCTTTCCTCTGGTTCGACACTCGGTGAAAGTAAGCCAAAAATGAGAATTTTTTTAGTGTATATGCTGCACAGAAGCCATAGTGGTACGTGACGTCCAAGCTTGAACTTCACCTTTCTTTTAAATGCTAGTTGGTACGAAGCACGTTGTGCCAATGATAGGACAGTCCAGAAAACACTATTGATTACGTCATATACTTTTTTTCCACGCCCCTAAACGAAAAAAAAAAAGACAAAAAAACTCAGAGCTTGTGCGCGAAATACGCTCTATACTCCCACCGCCGTGTACGAGCTAATAAGATGGAACGGTGGTGTGGGGAAGAAGGTTACGCAATCCAGTTGACTCGCAGTCTGTTCGCATCGGGTTGGCATACTTTCGTTCTAATGGGCCTTTGAGGTGTCGCCCACCATCTAAATTCCGTCAGCGAAGCACGCCTGGCATCTGGATCTGAAAAGTGTTGTTCCGTGAAGCTAAGTGTAGTCGCGCCATTCCCTGTTGCAGATTCGACGTTTGCTGCCACTCATTACACAGTAGTTGACTTCGTTCGCGTCGTTTAGGTACGTCTCCATAAGTGACCTGACACTGCACTGTCAATACAAGCTACAAAGCACGGAAATAGGAGGAAAATTCGAGGGAAAATCACGTCATCATCGCCATATGTGAACCCACTGCACTTTTAGCAACGGAGGAATCGTTAACAAAAGTGATGTTTTACGTCACTTGTCCTCAAGCTGTTTGCAGACGGCACAAACAAGAACGACAACAACAATGCATGATGATGATGTGGGGAGATTCACCACTCCTGGTGTTGTACCCTACCACACTACCACGGTGTCTTATGCGAGTAAATGAGGATGAAATTAAGTATGATTAGGGCCGGCTTTCAGCTTGCTGGGTCTTGGATGTTTAGAGAGAGCCAAGTAGGCCCGGTGGTAGTGATAAATTTAATCAAGTGTCGAAGCGCCTGTCGATGTTCAGCGGTGCTGCTGTAAGGCCCCAAAAATTTTCCCAGTGTAAAGGGCTTTTTCGTTATCCTGTTTCGCCGTGTTCGGAGTTGATCTCTTTCCGTGGTAGATGAGATACAGTTCCTAAGGGCATGATAAATGTCAACCACGACACAACCTGTTCAGACGTTCGCCCGCAATCAGCGCTACAGTCGTCATCTCGCAAATTCTTGTTGGCACCGAGAGCAACGCAAAATGTTGTATTTCATAAATCTCCCTCTGAATACTTACTTATATTGTATGTCATGAATAGGGGAAAATATCCTGGAAACAAAGCCTTTCTTTTCTGTAGTCTCAGGGAAAAAATACGATAAAAAACAATACTTCCAGGTACCGCGAGGTGCGACGGAACAAAGAAATGTTCGCCGACTCTCCAATTACGCTAATGTTACCACGAAGCCGAGGCATTCTTCAAACTATAACGGATTTAAGTCGCGTCGTACTCGTGTGGTGGCGCATACGCTACAGGTGTAACATAAAGCCCATAGCATAGCGTACACGGGGCACGTTTCTCCGACCCCGTACGCCGATCGCATCGGCCCATTTCGGCTCAATAATGGCACCAACGGTAGTTTTTCTTCTCCCCCCTCCTGCTACACACTGCTTATCCCTCTATGCGTAACGAACCATCTGTGCGGTCTTATTATCAGAGACCTTATCCGGCTAATTATAGTGCCGGACCGGTGACATTTACTGCGTTATGGAAATTATGGAGGAAATGCGTGGGAGGAATGGGAAATGTTGGGCTTTCGCATTGCCTCTCGCAATATGGGGAAAAAGGGAAGACAGAAAGGAGGAGAGGTACCTAAGTGGAAAGGCGGTGCGAACGTTTACGTCTTGCATATTTTGACTACAATTTACGTAATGCAATAGCGAGACAGTTATGTGTGAGCTTGCGCGCAGAGCTGTTGAATTCAACTTCTTTTCTTAAGGCTGCGGTCTCACTGCTCTTTCCAAAAACGTCCGTTTCTGGACCGAGATTGTAGCACTTCTATTTGTAGTATCCTTAAGGTTGATGTACCTATGAAAAGGTAATTGTGTAAGGAATTGTGCCTTGTAAAAGCTTCGTAATTATAGATAGATGGTCCAAGAAATTGCTTTTTCATACGTACCTCAATCTTAAGGATGCTACAAATACTAGCGCTACAATCTCGGAACGAAAACGGCGTCTTTGAGAGAGCAATGAGACCGCGAAGTTTAAAACCACATACAATGTTATTGGTGCATGTGACACCAATACTTGCTGCGATACGGACAACGGGCAGCGAGGAAAACTGCACAGTTCGCTTTGCCATATGAGACGCACACCTGTAATGAAGCCTACGAATAACTTAACGACTAGACAACCAACAAACACTCAGAATGCTCCCGTTTTAAGGCAACCGCGGACACGACCGTCAACGATGGAGCACCATGAGAAAGGGCTCAACCTTGGGGTTTGACCTTTGCCCCCCAGGCATCGATCCTGGGAAGGGGATATATCAGAAGGGGCTGTTACGAAATCCCTTCCATTGGCGAAATTACGCCCCTCGCCTTTCTTCCCCTCTCTATGTCCCGTACGCTTCAATTGTGAAGAGCTCGGAGGTCGTGAGACCGGTCCCTCTCGGCATTTCCGCTGACGAGCTGGGCAGAGCCCAACTTTGACTTTCGGGGAAGCCAAGACCGTCCTGTCTTTGCGGGATTTTTCTTAGTGCGATAAAATGTAATATAATGGAAGTCAAATGGATTTCCTACGCATGAACAGGTTTTTCTTCGATGGGCGACATACATCGAGGCGATATCTGTGAAGGTGGTGCGGTCTGAGACACAGGTTTGATACTTTCCTGCACTATTTAGGAGCCGTAAGGTGAAGCTTCTATCTCACTGCACGAGGATACAGTCACGGGCGGTTCAAACAAATGAAGAGGAGATACAGAAGAAATATGCTGTGCGCAATAGAGCAGGTTCTGACATGAAATTAAATGAAAAAGGCGAACCTATGCTGGCACTGCAACTCGAACCAGGACACCTCAGATTCCTGGTCAGGAAGGTTAACAGTTAAACCACATAGCATTTTTTTTCTTGAATACGTTCGACATATTAAACAATACAAATTCGCAGTTTAATAGGTAATCCAGTATTACTAGACAGGCTAAATATTTCTCACGCGGGATGTGTTTAAATACATACAATCACTCTACATCGTGCATCCTGCACTTTTCGTAGACACTTTCGATTCATTCAACGCCACATTATTATTATTATTATTTTTTTTTCAAGGCAGTACATTCCTGCCTACGCACACAGAACTACGACTCCACAACTGGGAACCGACTTGGAAAGCTGGGGTATAGCGCAAGTCGTCAATTCCTGCTGCACTGCGGCCGGCTGTCATTTCCGAGCTCATTACATTAGAATTTCTTCTTTTCGCCATTCGCTCAGAAAAGGAGAGAGGCTTTTCCGTCCCTCGGTATATATATTGCCGTCATTACCGTAAGATATCAAAATTGGGATCCCCTCCGCCCGTCTCTCAAGGGTCTTTGGCGGCGTCGCAGCTCTGGTGAGCGTAGTGTGTGTATGTCAATGTAGCAATTTCGCCCGTTTATATTGAGAAGACGAACTGGCTGGCAGGCTATGAACGGACGACGCGACAATATGGAGGCGAAGGGGGCGACATTGGGGAAAGTTCGCGATATTTTACGCCGCTCTTTATATGTAGTTATAAGAGTTGGTGTTTCTTGCGCTATATTGTAGCAGTAGAGTTACGAAAGTGAGGTTACGAGAATGTGGCAGACGAGATTGGTAGATGATGAGTCTGTAGCAGACGACAGTGTAGCAGAAGTGTCATGTGCCACTGCCAAATGTGCCATATTCTCGTCTATGGCATCTTCTCTCTCACGCGCGTATATATACACGTACGAATACACGCGTTATCCATGCCTCACTAGAACGCGAGTTTGCTAAGCATTTTCCAGACATATCACATCAGCCTCGTGAAAAAGCAACGAGGGGGACTGCACACGCACTGCTGCACCTCCTAGCGGCACAGCTGCGAAGCAGCGTCTGCAATGACCTGTCTCGAGCCCAGCAGGTGAGGAGGGCGTTTCAACACCCCACCTATGGAGAAATCGATTGCCCCCTACACTGAAGAACCAATACGCTACAAATGCAGAGCACGAAATTGCGGCACGCCATTCAGGCCGAACAAAGCCAAAAGAAGGCGGTTTCAGTCAAAAGCAGTCACTTATACGCCGAGCCATGGTTGCGGCCTCCCAACGTCGATGACGTCTTGACGCTTTCGTAAAACCGTCGTTATTGAATCTTCGTTTCGATTCAACTACATTGATTCGCACGGAGAAGACGTGATGAGAATTTATCATTTCTTCTCTCTTTCGTTTGTTCTCCGAGCGGCTTCTTGGCATCCCTGTCACGACAGCCTTTTTATACGGTGCTGCAACACCTTGCGGTGTTTAATGGATTCCACATACGTTTTCAAAATGGTCTAAAGTGATGAAGAACATTCCGATCCTCAAGAAATTCATTCTCACTGGTACAGTAATAGCCGAATGGGCCTTTTTATTCTCAGATATTTTATTCGAATTTTATTTTATTTCGAATGCCGAAAAGGTGAGAGGGAAGATCCGGTCAGTGAATCGCGAAACAACCACAACAGTAAATGATGATTATGATGATGGAATAAAAACCCTAAAAAATGAGCGGCTTCATATATATATATTCCGCAGAATTATACTGATGCAGTGATCTATAGACGAAGAAATACATATGTACTTCCTCGCAGCTTATGTCTTATATGAGACGGAAAAAACTAACGAAGAGCATGTACGAGGACACACACACACACAAAAAGGAAGCCTCTCAAAGTCCTCCGTCGTTGATTGGATCTAACGGTGCCCTAGGCTGAAGAGAGGAGTCCCTACATGGTATCGTACAAGCTATATGGACCCGGCGTTCAAATAAGCATAAAGATAAAGCGAATCTTTATATCAGAGGACCGAGGAGCTTATAACAGTGTAACAACATTTGGCGAAGTGAGCAGCCCGAGGCAACATCAAGCATTCTTCTACGCAGTGGAGAAGAAACCCCTCGCCATTTGCCCAGTAGGGTAATAGGGAAAACCTCCAGTTATTTTGCCTTGAGGGTCAATAGCATATGGGTGATGTGTCCTTGTTTATGTTTCGCGGGCATCTGGACGATAAATCAGCCGAGGATTCAATTAGGTTGGTACCAACTTGCGCGCAGAGGCAGAGTAGAGGTTTGCTATACACGGCCATGTTTCGTAAATCGCATAATATGATGGGAACCACTCACTGCTCTGAATGATATCGTTCAGTTACCTGATTGATGAGAAAGAGACCAATACGGCCACCTTTACTGACGTATCAGGGATGTGAACATCACTGTTCTCAATCATGATCGGTGCGTGATGAAATCAAGGCTTGTTTTTATAACATATAATCAGTGGCAACAACATATCCCGAGTCCCCCCCTTTTTTTTTTTTGTATTATAAAAAGTTGCGCCTGCTCCGTATGTTGGTCGTTGAATCTGAAATGACGTGTAAATGTGCCAATTAATATGCTCAATTATATAAGCCCTGTAGCCGCGGTTACCACTCCAACCCGCTACCTCCTAGTCTTGACACGAATGACGAAGCTCGAGGAAGAGGCACTTACGGAAGAGGAAGGCAAAACTGCATTGGGACCGCCATCTCTGGGATTGAGAAGGGTGATTCCAGTGCGTGGGTTTTGCGGCGTCATCCCATTGTGGCCCTTTGTGAGCTTTCGGAGGGCCTTTTGGCCGGTTCTCCAGGAGGCGTTAAAGCAGTGCAAACCTCTAAAAAAAAAAAAAAAAAAAGCAGCTCCTTTCGCGCGGTGTCGTCTGCGGAATGATATATATGCACTACATTGACGAAGGGCGTCGCCTGCTTTGTATGTGAATTACAAAGCTTCCTGCTGTCGACACCGATTGCGTCTTCCCGTACGAACCGCACGACTGCAACACCTGCGACGAATGGGATCTTTGGCAATCCATCAGCCGTGATATCAGCATGCAGTTCCAGACGACAGGGAAAATGACGGTTTTGTTGGCGTGTTGTCTGCAGATGTTGTCCTCCTCGTCGAATAATCATATCTAACTGCTCGATTTGCCGTGCCCATTACGTCATACGAACCCTTATATTTGTGGACATCGAATACATATGCCGCAGTGGGTCTATGCCATGGGAAAAGATGTTCTGCGAGATGTACGCTATATCTGGGATATAGCAAAACAAAAAAAAAAAAAAGAGAGAAAGAGAGAAAAGGGGGACGTTCTTCGCTGTACACCCGTTTTCGATTGGTGCAAACTCCTCTGAGCCTAAAATGCGAGCATTTTTTTTAAGGGCACGTAATGTAACAATAACGTACTGTAATAAGCGCATTCATATGTTCACCTTATCTGTCACATGTCTGGCGGTACTTTATTTCATTTTGTTCGGGGCATGAAGCATACTTTAATCATTTTAATAGCATTGCGGAATCGTACGCTAAGCTGGCATTTGGCAAACAGTTTTCCTATACGGTGCTTTATCGAAGAATGTGCCTGCTGAATAACTTGCTGCCGCTCACCCCTAGTGAGCAAAATAAACGCAAACATTCTGCTGAACTGGGGGAAAGGTGAACACAAAAAGAAAGAAGTAACATTACGAAGACTATCCGTGTATTGAACCGAAAAGTATCCGAAACAAAGCTTTTCATCATGCACTCTCCTACATGTACTGATCGAGCCTAACACTCGTGTATTGCTTTCAACAAGCACGTCGCTTGTACAGAAGCTTGAGGATTCGTCATCAAAAACAGCGTTATGGTGAAATATATATATATATATATATATATCGGTACTCGGGCACAGCTGTTACGCCGTCCGGGCACTTTGTGCTAACACATCGCCCAATCGAAGCCCTTCTTTACAAGCAAACGACAAAGAATCAAACAAGGGGGCCGGGGATCGCAGCTCCTTTTTTCACCGCAAGGAGGCAATGACTCTGCAGTAAGACAAACGGCGGGCCTAATTTAGCTATATGTCGTAAAAGGAAAGCTCATTTGATGCAGACGTCGTTTTACAGGCCGCCCATTCACAACCGAGATTTCGAATGCGTTTTTTATTTCTTTCCTTCGCATTTGTCAAGAGTGATCCGCATGCATATTTTCACAGATGAAGCGGTAGAAAAATTAAAAAGAAAAAGGAAGGAGTATCGTGAATGGATCACTTTGAACCCTCCAGATTTGATCCATTTTGACTGGAGTTCCCTGGTTATTGCGCCGAGAAGTACATCGATGGCTGGCGCGGACGACCCAGTGAATTTAAAGTAGCATACATATACAATAGGTTACATACAGCTGTAAGTACGGGGCTGTTAATTAGTATTATGGTCGTACAGCTATCGCAGACGTCACTTGCGCTTTTGTGTGTTGTCTTTTGTCTTCTGTGTTTTGTTTTCTTTTCCTTTCAGTGCTTTTTTGAGTTTCAACATCGCAGTTCGTTCTCTCACCTATAACACGCCAGCTGCAGAGCTTTCTTCTTTCTCGGGCCATTTAAAGCTTGTTTGTCCCTTTCGCCCCTATATTAGTTCTCAGCCTCGGAACACCAATTTCATCCTGGTTCCACCGTGTCCTTTCGTTTGGCTGCTCTATGCGACACATCAGCAGGTAAAAAATAAGACCTTGCTATGGTCGACGCAATTAAGACGCCTGTACGGCCTTTTCTATGAAGGCGGAATCTGCTAATACCCCTTGATTAAAACAGGCGGCGTCTCCTCCGGTACCAGAAAAAGCCATTCGCGAAATGCAGTAGTGCTTTGTAAGGAAGCAAGTGCAGTGCAGGGAACAAAGGCCCTCACCACTGCACGGAAAGAAAGACGAATTCAACTAGGCGTTTTTCTCTGGGTATGTTCTCTACGATAAGAGAGAGTCTGTGTCCTCCGGCGTCTATCTGGAATTCCATATTGTGCATTGGACAAAACCCGTCCCCCATCAATCTTCATTATGCTCGTCTTTGCTTCCTTGGGCCCCCATCTAGTCGGATCGCTGTGAATAAGGAAGAATGTGCTGAAAGACGCAAATCTGGCGTCCCCACGTTCAGTAGATTGTCACTGCTTCCAGCCTGGAACGTTATGTCACTTCGAAAGTCTTCGCCGTTCTGTGACTTTGCACCACAAAATCTTTTTCTCCCCCCTCATATATGCTGATTTCTGGAAGTACTAGGCTCACACTACGTGTAGGGCGTTTGATTGCTTTATGGTGCGAAGCGATATAAGCGTTCTTCACGGGCGTTCACCTGTTCATTCCTGAATTACTGGGCGTGCTTCCTTACTTAGGCACGTCTTATAAAAAAAACGTATAGGTGCTTCCCTCAACTCTTTTGTACTTCTTGTTCGAGCTCATTTCTTTCTATTTGCATATAACGCTGAAAGCACGCGGTAAGTCGAAGCTCTATCCATGTGGGTAAGCTTCCGCTATTGGTAGTTTGAAATCCAATATCCGTTTTCTTCAAAAAGGTCTACTTCAAGAATTACTGATTGAATTTTCGCGCGGAAGCTGACTGAACGCCCGACAGCCGAGGGCACATAATTCAACTGCATGTGCGCTGCACTTATATTTATATGTGAATGCTTTAATTTTTGTGTAACTCTGCTGTCCTTTGTGTAGCTGTCGACGTCTTATTCGTCGACCTTTGATGACTCTCTACACTGTACCCTACAGAGAGCAATATCATGAGAGACACGCGATAGAGGCGCGCACACACAAATTCTCATGCTTCCAGAAAAAGTAGTAACATTAAAGATCAAGGAATGCACAAGTGTCTTTTTAAATAATTTTTGCGATTCTTCCACATGATTTCTATTACGTGAAGCGCTCGTATTAAACCTGAACCAACACTCATTCTTCCACAGTTTCGTTCTCAAACATCTGTATTATTAATTTTATCTTCGGTTTAAACTCGGGGCTTGACCTTGGGCCATCCTGTCTTTCCGTGTCCTCTTGCCTAACAAAGACTAACCTTTATTTCGAAGGCTCATAAAACCCGGACTCATTCGAAATACTGCACCCCTCCACACAAACTAATGCACATCCCCAATCCAATTTGTTCTGAATGAGAGTACGTCTTATCAGTCTGGGATCCGCCCCAAAAATACCGATGATAACATTCAGTCTATTCAGAAAGCAAGGAAAAAATCTCTACTAATTTTTTATGGGCTCGTTTTGACGTCTGTGTTCGTCATGGCACTAAAGAATGAACATGACTTCCCTTGGTTAGAAGAATGGAAACGCATATCTCACACATCATCCATTCACAAATTCCTTCATCACAGAGCCATATTATTTAGAGCACGTACACAGACAAATTTCAGTATTAGATTTTGGTCCAGTTTCAGTTTTGTGGATAGCGCTGATTACTTATTTACGTCATTTTTCTCTCGCTCTTTTTTTTTACGTATGTGCGTGTATTCTCACTTTGGACGCACCGCACCTTACCATTTCCATTAGCAATGCCTCCGGACTAATGAGAGTCTACCGAAATAATTAACTGAAATTCGGTAATAAAGTTTGAGTTAGAGCTTTTGGAGGATTACCGATGTCTAGCAGCACCCTAGAGTGAATGTTCACTTGGTACAAACTTTCAAACAGACGCGGTTTCAACCACAACACTTTCACCTTTAGCGGGCCTCCACTGGGATGTATACCACTAGGCATCTATAATCTCTACGTTTCAAAAAAAAAAAAAAACTCTGACTAAAATTTATGGTCGAATTTGAAACATCCCCAAGGGAGGAAAAAGTCTGCAAGAACAGATTTATTAATGAATCGCTTTTTTTAATTAACATAATAAGAGCCTCGTAAGAACAGAGATAAGGCCAGACTAAACTTGCAGTCGCGCACTAACCTGACCTGCACGAGTGTCCTAATTAGGAGCACACCACAGCCCCCTCTCTAGACCCGTCAAATAGCCTCGTCCCCTTTTCAGTGCGCCCAACGCTGAATTACTCTCGCTGAAAGTAAATAAATACATATTTCCCCATCTGTGCCATTCCCGCTGACATAGGGCTAGCACAAAGACTCCGTTACTGCAGACTTGTGAAAGATGAAAGGGGAGACTGCCAAAAGAAAGAAAGGAAAAGTTTCGTCGCCTTCACGTGCAGGAAAAAGCTTTAAAGGAAAAGGTGCGACAGAAAAGAAAAGGAAGCCAGCGCAACCAATTGAAGCAGCCTTCATTTCCTGCAACCAGACGTAGGAAGCCCCTAGAAGGGAACAGAAGCCTGCCAACTACAGGAACAGATAAGTCGCGGAAGAATAAAAGCTATACCAGAAGGTGTTGAAATATACGCAACGCCCAAGGAAAGGGGTCTCCGAGACCCAATTAAAACCACCCGCGCTCTTTTCTTGCGCCGAGGCGAATGTTAACACTCCTTTCCGGTTTTCCGATTGAAAAACGCGACGCTCTGCCAGAGTTCAGCGCGGGCATCACATATTGGCCTGCCGAAATAAGCTGGATTTCTGTTCTAAAAACAGGCTTCAAAGCAAGCTCAGAATAACTGGCAGGAGTGTCTCAAGCTGGATAAAAGCAAGTTCTACGATTGTTCGCGCCGTTGCAAGCATGCGGACTAAGATTTCACTGCCTAATAAGAAGAAGTTCGGCTCGGACACACAGCTTCATTTCCTGTCAGGTACAATGGCAGTATAGGTAACCTAAAAATAGAATGTTCCCGTGTCTCTCTATCCATGCAGTTTTCCCGCTCCTATCGTAACGGAAATGTACTGGCTTTCCGCAGGAAGGAGGAAGGTCGGACGGTGACAGAAAACCGCTCTCTAGCGGCAATTCCACTTTTCCGCCAGGCATAGTTAAGCAGAACTTAGAGAGACATACAAAACGTTTTTACAGCAAGACTTTAATAGCTTCCACCGCTGGATCCTTCTCGAAATCTTAACTATAAAACAGAGCAGGGATCATATGGTTGACGATCGCATGCATCCTTGCATGCAGTAGAAATAATATGAAAGAAAAAGAAAGGACAGAGTTCGACTCTGTCCTGTGTCTGTGCTGTGTTGTAAGCTTTTTTCCCCTCGATTTTCCCCTTAGAGGTCCAGGGACAACAAATTTTATCGGTGAGGGAGAAAGTAGTTCTGCAGTTGAATTAGAAAACAACGGCAGCGTTTCCAGCGGTGAGAGTGATGTGTGTCCTTTATTTCCCTCGGGGCCTACACTGTAAATGAAATTAAATAGTTGACACAGGAGTTGTCTCGGGACCTTTAAACTCTCTCAGAACATTATTCTTTGCGTATCCGTACTCGTATAGCTGTCGAGAGCTTCATCCACGGTATACACGCATCGAAAATGTGAGTCACCGAGGTCACAACGGACAATAGTAAGATGCTAGGTGCCCTTCCATAAAAGTGCCATCACAGAGCCACTTCCATTCATAATAGAAAGCCACGAAGCTCTGCGGGTCGGAGAATTTCCCGAGCATGGAACGAAGCGAGTAATGATGCCATACGAGCTGTCCTCGAAACGTAGAAATCTCTATAAGTGGACTCGTATATACGGTTGACGACAGCTATTTCCACACCGTCGCTGGTCTCCCAACGTTGGCCGTAATTTATGGCGGTGCCGTTTTAATAACAGGGGGGCGATAAAGGCCGTCCCCAGAGCCCTTTCAATGCGTCCTCCACATCGCCGACACCACAGATCATCACCCAGAAAGTTGAGCTCATGAAATCGGCATACGTGATTTCACCTGCAGCGCGACAGATAAGTGAAGCAATGGAACAAATTGAGTGGAACATCGTGGCTGGTCCCTCTCGCACGGCAAGTACCATACATGTAACGTGCCTACGTAACGTACTAGATATTGCAAAGCGATTGACAATGCACAGGACTCCTGCGCATTTTTGCAATGCGTAATGTGCGTATTATGCGTCGAAATGTACGGTACTCTTCAACTCTCATCGAGACAAGTACAAAACAAAATAGAAAGGCTGTCTCTTAGCGCGTAACCTCATTGGACTCAAACGGAAACAAAGCAACATTCACGGTCTTTTACACAATGCGAAGAAGACTTGAACGCTGAATCGCGCATCTCATAATTTATTTATTATTTATTTAATTTATCTATCAGGTCTAATTTATAAGAAAGAAAAAGAGAGAGAGAGAAGAAAACTGTTTCTGTCACCAACGCGTAACGGTTTTCTGTCCCGGAAGAATATTTCCAAAACTTTCTTCTCTCTTTCGTTCGCTGAGATATACATTAGCGCCGCAAAGAACGGAAAGCATACAAAACAAGACACGCGAGCCTGGAGGCAGTGCCTTCTATTCAGCAGCGTGATTTATTAGAAACTTTGTGTCGCGATATGTGATTTCAATTTTGGGCGCGAATATCGATCCGTGCCACGAACGGATGGATATATGAAAGGGAACAAAGGATATTCCACCTTGACGCATCGCTTCGTACAACGGGACAGCTGTCAACAACAAAAGCGATAGAAAAAGATCCCGATAATGGAGATGCAGTCAAGGCGATGTCATCGCACTTCACCGGGGCCTTCCCTAACGACCTTTCCTTTCTGATGACTTCACTGCATAATTAAATGCGTTCAGGTGAAGAGTTATTACAGGATACCGCATGCGGGTTGCGATGAGGATGTACCGAAAAAGGCTGATTGTTTCCCTCATGCAAACTAACGAGTTCTGCGCGGGAACGGAAACGGAAGCTACGAAGCCGCAGCTTTCATATGACTGCAGTGTGGTGTGATCGCGTACGATGCCTGCAATCATTTTTTTTTCTTTTTTGCGGAAGCCAACCCAAAAAGAAAAAGAAACGAACAAAGGAAATGACGAAGAAGACAGTAAAACATATCTTCGCGTGTTTTCCATGACGGCCAAGATAACGTCTCACGGACACACTCTAGATAAGAACGCAGGGACGTTGACGCTAAAATTAACGCCAAGAGGAATGCTCATGCAAAAGCTAATGCTGGTGCAAGGACTAATGCTGATGCAAAGACTAATGCCGATGCAAGGACTAATGCCGATGGAAAGAGTAACGCCGCGGACAAGACTAATGCTAAGACTAATGCTAATTTCTACCCCTGCGCAGGCCCAAACAGCGACCTGTCTCACTCAGCGAACGCGGGTCCGAACAGTATCCATGTGAAACAAGAGCATATAAGCCTCGACCGAGCGATTTGTCCTGTCTAGTCACAGAGCGCTGTTCCGGCGAATGAGGTTGTCAAGGTTCGCTCACTTGTGGTGCGGGAAGTGTGGTGAATGTGCTTACAGCAGCGTTTTTCCTCCAAAAGAGAAAGCGAGAGCCCGGATGCTCGTTACTGTCCTCAAACAGCCAACGGTACGCCCTCCCGTAGTCTGGTCCCTAGCTCGGCACTATCTTTGCCTTTCTCATCTCGCGCTCAAAAGGAAGTAATTCGTGAGAGGTGCCGCGAAAGGTAATATGCAATCTGTGTAGGGCATGAT
This sequence comes from Ornithodoros moubata, assembly GCA_029532675.1. Taxonomy (NCBI): domain Eukaryota; kingdom Metazoa; phylum Arthropoda; class Arachnida; order Ixodida; family Argasidae; genus Ornithodoros; species Ornithodoros moubata. The sequence goes on from JARGYV010088147.1 coordinate 22,573, forward strand.
TGTCATTTGGGTTCATCTGGCACGAGGTTACAGCGTGCATGGAAGTTGTGTATAGAGCGCGTAACAACCGTTAAACCGCTGCTTGTCACTTTTGGACGTGTGCATGGTTTCATTGCTCTCCTTATATTCAGATAGATTTATTTTTTGAAGAACTAAAGATACGGTACGAAGCACCAATCTCGTAGACCACACCGGCCAATCTCATACGTGTAGCATTTTTACGTTCGCAGTGATGTCGAATGCTTTTGGCGTTTTCAGGTATTATTGGGTTACTGCTATTCACGAAGGCTGGTTCAGCTAGCTCGGAAGGAAGTAATCGGTAGAAATAAAAATCGACACGTAAATAAGTCAGATGTTACAGACTGGGCTTATGCTAACACGGCTTGAAAAACCCTGCTGAAGCGAGGAATCATTCCCGCGCAGAGCCTCGTGGTCACCATAACACGACTTCGTTTGCTCGCATTCTCCAACTGCTGCGATGAGCGCTTTTTGGTTATTGCGGGCACGTTTACACGCTTTTATTCCGGTACTGCGCAAAGAAACTCTTTCCCTCCCACTTTTTTTCTCTTTCGTTCAAAAACGACAGACTTTGTTCAGGTGGAGCCCGAGCCTCGTAATATATGTGTGCATGTTATATATATGGGCGCCTTATCGCGGAAACGCACCAGATTCCAATAACCTGAAGAAGACGGTAAGAAGGCAACAGCAGAGGCGCACATCAAGGAAGAGAAATGAGAAAGAAAGAAAGAGAGGGGGGACAAGAGATGAAATTCAAGACCTCAGAAATAAATGCGCATTTTCTTCGGCGTAGATTTCTGTTCCTTCTGCATCAAAAAAAAGAAAAACAGAAGGAGTCGAGAGACCGTTCATCAGTGTACTCGACTGAAGTGAGAAAATATAAGGTGATAAAAAAGAGGAGCGAAAAAGACATTCTATCCCTCCCGCTTTCCCTCTTACTCTTCATCCCTTTCCCTTTTTCTTTTTTGTTATTGTTTTCCAAAGACGCCCAAAAGGGATCCTGTTGTGCTCAGCGTTATTTGTTCACTTGATTTACTTCGCTTTCAATGGCACTCCCCCCCCCC